>JBAMBQ010003531.1:0-15387 GCA_037044495.1 Stegana nigrithorax
TTTCAGACTACATACATCGTTTCTCCCACATATACGTATCAGCGCCATTGGCTTCGATTTGATTTAATTTGCCTTTCTTTCGATTCGCTTGCTTTGCTTTGGTTTAGTTTGGTGCGGTTTGTTCTGCTGCGCTTGAATAATGGCTTTTCATACTCATTTTTGCTGCTTGATTTGATTTAATATTTACATATCAGCGGCAGCAATTTGCGGTTTGTTCTGTTATTTTTAACTTTCTGCTTTTTATTTCTTTTTGTTATTTGTTTATTTTTTATTATTTCTTATTTTTAATATTTTCTTCTTTATATTTCAGCAATTGACTTTACTTTTGGTGCTAGTATGTGCCATATGAGTAGTATAACTTACTTTACAAATCGAAGTCATTATTCTGGTCGGCGTATTTATAAGCCAAGCTGTCATTTGTAAATGACATGTTCAATTGATTTCGATTTTTTATTTGTTACAAACATGAAGATGCTTCTATTGCTATGCCATATATATTATTATTAGGTTTTGCTAGTTTCGGTTTTTGTGCAATTTGATTGCGTTGCCTTTTCTTACCTTGCTATGCCTTGCCTTGTCCTATTTGCCTTGCCAATTTTTTCTAGCCCTGCTTTGTGTCCTGCTTTGCGTTTTGTTTCGCTTCGTTTCCTTTATTACATTTGTCATTTTGTGTTTTACCGCAAATGTTATTTGTTTTATTTTGGTTATGATGTCAAGCAGCAATCAATTTGCTGCCTACCTACGATTTTAATGGCAATATTTATTGCTACACATAAATGTATATAAATAAGTATAAGTACACATACATATATGCATACACATTCATAAATACATAATATTGAAGCAACACTAACGTAACATGGTCACAAGTCGGTAGGGTGACGCTGTTATGACATTTCGAGCCTGAAAGTATGCCATAACACATGCAAGCAAATCAACACACGCATTCGCTTCTATTGTGTGTACCTAATAGTATCACAAAAACAAATCATCAACAGCAACAAAATGAACAAATACCAAAAAAACGCAAACAAAAACCAAACAATATCGATGACAACAATAATGGCGACCACACTGACGACGCACATTAATGACATAAATGACAACAACAACAACAAGGCATGTGCATAATGAGTCGCTGATTAATTACAATGCGGCTGAGCTGACATATTTGCGTTGCTCCAAAGCCCGACATGCTCTGCAAGTTGCTATACCAATTAGCGCGCTTTATTTAATATTTCTAGCCTATCGCTGGTACGCGCGCATTACGTTGCCCCACTCACATCCGCTTCAATAGCAGTTTTCCTTTTTTTTATTTTTTTGACTGGCACTCGAATATATGGAGCCGAAAAGTATGCTATGTCAAATTCACATGATGGCGGCTGACCGTGTGTGAGTGAGTAAATGAGTGAATGATTGAGGACATAGGGCTAACGAGCACAAGACCAAAAAGGCTAAAACTTACACTCAAACCAAAAAGGCTAAATAAAAACTCTTAAAACTCTTTAATGCTGCACTTGAAACAAGCTCAAATAAAACTAGAAAGGCAGGGCTATAGTTGGTCGTACCCAACTAAAAAAAACCCTGTACTCAATCCAAAATTCATAATAATTTTTGGCTTTTAATATTTTGTATTCATTATGTAAGGAGAAACAAAAAAGTTTTTCTCAGTAAATCTTGTTTTCCGGCCGATCGTTCCTATGACAGCTATATGAGATATTGTAGTAAACCGATTTACATAATATTGAGATATGTGATTGGAAATCACATAGAACTATTAAAGCTAAAATTTGGTAACGATATCTTGAAAAAAAGGGTTTTTGTTAGTAAATGTAATTTTTCAGATGATCATTCCTAGGGCAGCTATATGTTAAAGGGTAAATATCGACAAAGAAAAAAAAAACGCATTTTAAATATACAGGGCCTTTATTTGAAATTTTTAGTTTCAGGCCGATCGGTCGATCTGATGTAAAATTACATCAAAATGGAATTATAACTATTTATTTTTTTATTTAAAAAAAAAAATTAACTTCTTAGGAACAAATCGAGATTAGTCGTTTGGCTATTGCATTTTTTTTAGGCGCATCTGTATTGTACCTAGCAAATTATGTTCATACAGGTTTTTTTTGCAATTTCCACTTCAATTTCCACATGATGCTTTGATTTTTATTTTTTTTTTGCATTTTTGCATGCTTTTGCTTGATGATGAAAGGAAGAAAGGAAACTATTTTTTGCTGCACAGTTTTTTATTTTTCGTATTTGTTGCAAATTCACAAAATGCCAGAAATGAAAAATACGTAAACACTCATACAAAGTAAGTAAAAGTGAGAGAAAGGGAGAAAGATAGACACACTTGACAGCAAAGGGCCGCTTGTTTATACAGGCGCATGTGTAGAGCTCGAAGAACTAATTTCAGACTCAATTATTTTATTTGCAAAAGTAATGCAATCAACTGACATGAGAGCCGACACTCAAATTGAAACTGAAATAAAAATCAAATCAACGAAAAGGCAGCGAATGAAAACAAGCTAACAAAAATATCAAAAACAAAAAAAAAAACAAAAACAAGACAAACCCTACACAAATCGTAAATAATAAAAGCGTAAAAAGAAACGAAAATCAAAAAGAATGCCAAGTATTGCCATTGCAATGCAAGCTAAAGCAAACGAAACGAAACGGCAACGCAACTCAGTGCAACAACAATGACAACAACAATAAACCAAACTAAACTATTTCAATTCAATGTAGTAAGCACAGGCAAGTTAGTACTCACTCACTCAGCCACGCGCGTTCAGTCACGCGCTCAGCCACTCTCTCAGACAGCGAGTCAGTGAGTTAGTCAGTGAGTCCGTCAGTTACTCGAGAGTCAGTTGATGTCGTGTTGCGTCGGCAAAGTCAAAACTGAAGCATTGCTTGAATTATTTTTATTATTATTATTATTTTATATGCACTCGCATAGATTTTTTTAGTCGTAACTGCTCTGCGCACAGTTGCTACACGCTAACAGTAAAAGAATTACAAAAACTGCACAAGAAGAATGGCAGCACAGCTATGCAGCAGAGCAGCAAAGCAGTCGCCATTGCCTGCGCGGCCAACAAAGCAATTGCAGGCAGGCAGGCAGGCAAGCCTGCAAACAAACAAACATACAGGCCAACATGGGAATAAGCGTACCTAGGGCCCTGCCTGCCGGCTGTTGGCTGCTTTTGTAATACATCTTAGTCGGTAGCATTGTCGCGACAGCTTTTGCAGCTTCACTTGGCAGCAGCGGCAACGGTAATGATGACTGTGGCACTCAAGTCAACTCAATTCAACTGAACTCAACTCAACTAAACTCAACCCGAGTTAAGTCAAGTCAAGTCAAGTCAAGTCGAGTCATGTCTGTGAAGTGACTTTGCTCAAGACAGCCTTGTGTGCTTTGAATGCAGCTCAGCTCCTAACTTATCGCTCGCAGCTTGCAGCTCTTAGCTTGCAGTTTCGCTTACTTGCTGTCATTCACTTAACACGTTTGTGCGTCATCGCTTATTTTTTCTGTCTATTGCTTTACGCAGCAGTTTTGAATTTCGCTTTGTTGCGCCGCTAAGGCGCTACGGCGCAATTGCACATTGTGCCCGACTTGCTGCTGCTGCTGCTGCTGCTGCTACTGTGCTCTTCCGTTACACTATATACGTATGTATGTATAAGTATGTTATTGTTGTTGCTGGTTTTTTTTTCCTTTATTGTGGCGCACACAAGGGCCAGCATCTATGCACGTGCTGTATGGTATGTGCTATGCGCAGCTTTATATTTGTATTTTACGTAGGTGCAATTATTCAACCAACTAACGCATGGCAGCGCGTCAAGTGGCAACGCAAATTTCAGCTGCATGCTGCACTTGCATTTAATTACAAAGGCATATACGATCAACTAACACCTGTAGGCTATGGCATGGCATTTTACAACAACGCACATGACAGCAACTACAAAACCAAAAATGAAATGCACCAAAAAAAAAAAAAAAAGCAGAAAAAACCAATGTGTCGTTACAAAATATGCTTCGCCACAGTGGCGCACTATTACACTGCTACAGTGACACTGTGATGCGACGGCACAGTGGTGTCGGGTTATGCATGTCAATGCACACTTTGAAACCGCATTAGCTTTAGCCTTTTAATTTCGCATGTTTTCCAATTGTTTGCTGTTATTGCTGGCTGTTGTTATTGTTATTTTTGTTGTTGGGATTGGTGTTGTCGTTGTTTTTAATTAATGCCGGTCAAACGTGAAATCAAATATGCACATGCGTGTGCAAATAATGACACCACAACTGTGCAAAGAAGCTGTAGGCCGTCACGTGTTTGCCTCTGACTGCATGCGCGTTTTACCTTTGCCGACTATGTACGTGTGTGTGTGTGTGTGTGTGTGCTGTGCATTGTGTGCGGGTGCGGATGGGTTATTGCCTGTTTTATGTGCTGATTTATGTAAATTTTCACTGCTGCTTTGACTTTAGCCGCTCTCAGCTACTTGCACAGCAAGGCATGCAATTTCATACGCATGCATGCATCTATAGCACATGCAAACGTACATGCTCAGACACACACATACACTCTCTGGCACACACTCAGGCACACCCACATACGCATCCTCAATGGCACAATGCGCAAACGTCGCTGATATAAAGTTACGCTTTAATTGCTTCCATGCAGCATTCTTCTTCTTTTTCCAGTTATTTCCTTTTTTTGTTGTTTGCACGCGCGTTTCAACTTGGATAAAAATTATTTCCTTTTTGTTTGTTCTTCTTTTCTTTTTTTTGATGCCGCGCTGCTATGAGCTATTTTCAATTTTGATTTTATTGCAGCGAATAAACTTTAAGTGCGCATTAAAGTGTTGCATGCTTATACGTTAGCACGACACCAAGATAAGTTGCAACAATAAACAGCAGCAACAACAACAACAACAAACAACAGAAGCAACAACAACAGCGACGACAATAGCATTGAAGATGTTGCCCGCGCTAACAATGGACAATATGGCAACAATATATGGCTTTGCCAAGCAAAAGCGTAAAACCGATTGCAAACCATTGCGGCTTTGGTCGGATTTGCTCTTAAGCTAATTGAAAGTAAGCCACCGAGCAACAAGGAAGTGGGGCTGGCAGGCAGGCAGGGCGAAGATGAAGTGGGAGGCGGAGGGGTGGTTAGGTTAGGCAGGTAGACAGGCAGTCAGGCTGCTTGGCAAACCATGCAAACGGCGGAAGTGCCGTCAAATGTTAGCCAGTTGTTATTGTATCTATGCATCTTGTTGTTGTTGTACGTTAAGCCAACGTCGACATTTGCAATTATTGCAAACTAGACCATGAGTAGGTGATGTTTCGTTGCGGCTACAATTGCGACCACGATTGCAGTTTAAATGCTATGTTGCTTATGGCTTCTCGCGGTCCAATCGAAAATGCGCATAATCATAAAAGTAGTAATAATATTAACAAGTACAACACAATAACCAGAAGAAAAAGAAGTAAACGGAAAACGAACAAACGAACGAAACCAAGTAGAATAATAACCGCAATGACAGCGCCAACACTTCATCAGTGTCGTTTATGACTTTTGTGTTGTCTTTTTTTTTTATTTTTATTTTTTAGCACCCGCACTCCCCCCGTCAATTTCCGTTTTTGCTTTCGTTTGCTTTTTGTGCAACGACAGTGAGTGATGACGTGGACGACAACGCAACGCAACAAGAAAAGTTTGACTATGCAAATAAGTAACAGTCACAGCCAAATGTATGCAAACAGCAGCAGTGCGAACTGCAACACGACATCATCATCATCAGAGAGTCGCACTGTGTCTGACTGTGGGCAACGGTTAACGGTTAGTCAGGTGTCGGCTATCGGATGTCGGATGTTGGGTGTAGGGTGTTGGGTGTCGGGATTACGCTTGGCACAAACAAATCTGCACATGAAAACGGGATGATGATGGAGATGTGGATTTTGATGGCACAAAGCAGCTATGCGCCACATTTTTGCGCACTTTTTACTTTTAACTGTTTTTCTTTCTATTCTTTTTTTTTATATCTGCTCTTTTATACATTTTATATTTTTCAATTCTTCATTTTTTTTTCCCCCATTTTCATTTTTTTAGTGCACTCTTATATATTTTTTATGCACTCAACATCATGGGCACGTGTGCAGGCTCTGCCTGCTTTATTGCCGGCTCACAGCTGCACACCCTCTGCATGCAGCTGAGCCCTGCGTAATAGCACCGCAGGTAAAACTAAACTGCATGAAATGCATAAAACAACAACAGCAATAACAAAATCCTTTATATACACATACAAGACAGCCAACCTTGATTGAAGTGATGCAACGGCAACGGAAGTAGATGTACTCACACACATATGCACACCAACATTCCTGAATACACACACGTATGCACACAGTTACAGCTCACTTGCATATGCGAGTGCCAATATGCGAGTATGTAAAAACAAAAAACGCAATATATGCATACAGTGAAGACTCTCTAACAGACACTGCTTTCCTTTCGCCGGTTGTCCGCTTGAAGCAGTCAATTCTCCTTAAACCTAATTCGCACTGTAGTTTTGCTACAATATACTTGTACTCGATATAGTCCCCGCTTGAATGCAGAGCATATTCACAGAGATTGATATGAAATAAATCCAAACTGATTGCACACGAGACTCTTATGTAAGAAAACAAATCAAAATGAGAATTCCCCGTTCAGAATTTTTTTTTTGTGTTTAAAAATAAATTGGAATTCTGAGAAATAAATTTATTGTCTTGGAACGTCTTCAAAAGCAACAAGAAAACCATTTGCAGCATCACACTGTATATTTATAACAAAAAGAATTTTTTCTTTGAGACAATTTATAGTTTTTGCTGTAATAATTGCATGACGTAAAGTGAGCGCCCAAGGGAGTTTTCACTGTAACGAACTCATTGCCAGCATTAAAAGGCCTACACATCAGCGACACATGTAACTGCGTCTGTGGCTTTTGCTTTCGCTTTGGCTTCAGCTTTGCTTTGGCTTCGGTTAGCTTTGAATAGGACTTTATGCTGCACGGTCTGCAGCTTCAGACAGTAAAGACGCATACTTGGCCTTTGCAGGCTTTATATTTGGCACTCAAAGTGCAATAGCAAATGTGGCAACCGTAAAACAGTAACTGGGCAAGACGCCAAAAGCTTTTCATCCATAACTGCACATGTGCGCACGTTAAAACAGAAATTAAAACACAACAAAAACAAAAAATGGTAAATAAAAAAAAAAACTTAAAAACACGTTTCAGTTGCATGCTCCACACCATGCATCGAGTGTCCTTTAGAATGCGCGCCCGTCAAGTCGCAGATGCGGTTTGACTTTATTGCATACATTGAGACATTTACTGGCGCGTGTTTGTTGGCTCAGCATTCATGTGCGAGGTGTATTTGTGTATGCATAGGGGTTTCAATTTATGGTTCTTTTTTCCCCCGTTTTTTGTTCTTCTATTTGATTTTGCCAAAAGCATGCTGCTGCTGCTGTACACGCGCTTCGACAACGCTGCCAATTGCAAGGCGCTTGGAATAGCCTACACAGTGTCGCATGATTGCGCAATACGTGCAAAACTTGGCTCATGACGAGTTGTTGTTGCCACTGTGCAAATAAAAAAGCGAAAAAAAACAAGCGAAGCGAAAAAAAAAGTGAAACGAAGCATAAGCATCGCATCGCTTCGCCATATAGCCATTGCATACAGCAGGGCGCAAAGCAGTGATTATGTAAATATGCATGGCAAGCGGCAGCCATGAAGTCAACTTGGCTGTACAAAGCGTAAGGCAACGTGCCGCTGTGACAGTGTGACACTGTGTCGGCCGACTATGATTGTGTTGTGGCAAGCAACGCAGCGGAGCAGCAATGCAGCTTTGGTACGTTGTCGTTGCTATTCTACGCCGCATAGTTTTCGCCCTCTATCAAGTTTTGCTTTTGCCGTTACGGGCCATCGACAGTCACTGACCAAATGCTTGGCAGCTGCCAAGCGCTGTCGTCTTTGTACAGACCCGACGAGGGAACGGCGACAGTTTCGCCGCCCACATGCAAAACGCCATGCTTTGCGGTTACGTGCTGCGCTCAATCGCAGCTAAATTGCTTGGAAAATGCAAAATGCCGAGTGCCAATAAAATTAGCAGCAGTTCTTCAGTTCCCTGACACACACACACACATACACACTCAGAGAGAGAGAGACGCATACACCAGAATACATTACAGCCCTGCAGCCTCCCTCCGACGTGCATACGAAGCCACATTAATTACGGCTATTAATTTGCTGCTACTGTTTGCTGTTGTTGTTGTTTTAATTATTATTATTATTATAGTTGTTGTTCTTGTTGTTGTTGTTTCAGTTGCCAATCGCATTAAAAAATCGTCTACATATTTCGATTTTGTTTTAAGTGCTCGCTGCCCGGCTCTGGTCTTGTCTACCCTGATCTGTCAGTTTGTCGTAAATATTTTTAGTATGCGCGTTTCGCATAGCAAATTAATGCGTTCAATTAAAATTTCAACGCTGTGTGCAATAAATCAAAATTCGACAACAAAAACAAATTACAAATTTACATTGACCAACCATAGTGTTGCCGATAAAACGTGGCCACCAAAGGCCGAACCAATTGCAGACCAACTAAAGTCCAAATAATAGGCAAAGAAAATGTCAAATTAAAAATTTGCAAAAAAAAAAAAATAACTAAAATCAAAAAAAGAAAAAAAAAACAAAACAAAACCTTCAAAAAATTAGATTCCCACATACTCGTATCCGTTGTCCTGAAAGTTTCCCTATCAATTGCAACAGCAACAACAACAACAATGACAGTAACAATGAAAACGACACTGTTGAATGTTCGCCTGTCTGTTTGCTGCGCATTGCCGATCGTTAGCCTGCGCTGAACTCTATTCTGCAGCGGAAACGGAAGTGCAATTGACACAAACGAGTATGCTCTAAAAACAATAGAGTACATGAACAGAAAAAAAGTAAAAGAAACAGAAGCAAAACAACACATACCCAAACCGACAATAGCAAAACCAAACAAAAACAAAAAAAAAACAAGCGAAAAAAAAGAAAATGGCAAACTCATGCAAGAGTTAGACATAATGAAATGGCATGAATTACGAGAAGTACTACAAAAACTGGCAGCTAGGTAAACTTTGCCAAATGCGCACGAACAACAACAACAATTCCGCATACACACAACAGAACAATAACTGCACCAAAAAACAAAACAAAAAAAAAACAAAAAAAAAAAAAAGATAAAGGAGAGGATTGTCTGAATTGCTGACCCGTTTCGAGGACATCGAGTCCACAGTGGAACCATGGCCAAAATAATGCGCACAGGAAGTGGCCGCATGCTCAGCAATTTATGCTGATGCCGTTTGCCATATGCTGTGATACCGCGAAACTCCACACTGTTGAACTAACTACTCTTGATTAACGAAATACATTGCAATTATGTGCGGCGCTTATGTCAACATGCTCACATAGCATAAATTTGCATAACCCACTTACACATGCATTTGCATTTTGCAGCACTTTTAATGGCGCTTTAGTGTTGCATAACCAACGGCGAAGCATATAGGCAAATTTATTTTACGTTCTGATATGCACAGGACCTTCTTCGGCAAGTTGAAACAAGCCGAACAGTGCTCAGCGCCGTTTGCACGGGCAATACACCCCTGGGCATCTTCAGCAATACAAACAAATAAGTAAAGCTACTCTTTAAGGCTGTGGCCAGTTATAACATCAAACAGTGTCAAGTGCTAAATTGTGCCCAGCGATATGAGAGATTCCCAGGTGTGTACATACCATTGCACCTCTGTAGCATGCCTAAGTACATGCATATTTAATATTTTCGATTTGTATAAGTACACACAAGAGCATAAGACACAGAGCAGAGTAAGCTCAAACATTTCATAATCAACATTTCAACTCAAACTGAGAGTCTTTCAGGGCTTAGCATGCGACTTAAACTTAAGCCAAATTTGCCTAAACCGTTAAGGCCTGAACTGCTGCTGCTGCTGCTGTTGCCAAGCACTTTTCATTTAGTTGCCAGTAAATTACATAACAGTTATTTTACAGTTACATAACTAAGCAACGCTAAATAAATGGAGTTACAAATTTATACTCCATTTTATTTTTTGGTGTGTTTCTGCTGTGGTTGCATTGGTTTTTTTATTTTACATAATTTTAGTTTATTTTCTTTGTTGTTGTTGTTACAATTTTCACAGTTGTAATGCAATGCATACACATATACACTTGTATTTATTTCTCTAGCTAGCATCCAAGCGCATTTTCTCTCCGTCTCTCTCTCTCACTCCCTCTCTCTGTCGCTAAGCACTATCCTGACTACTGCGGGCTCTAGCGCGATTATTCGTCATGCCGACTGCCAAATGTTGACTTTATTTTTTATAATTTTTTGCTTCTTTTTTATTTTTGTTTTGTTTAGTTTGCTTTTGTTGTTGCGCAGTTTCAATGTTCGTGCGTTTGCCAAAACTGTGTGCCATATTGTTGTTCGTATTGTTGCAATAAAGTTGTAGCGTAGCGCTTTTGTGCTTAGTGCTATGCAGTACTGCAAAACAGTGTTTAATTAATTTCATTTTGAAGCATATGGACGACAGTAAAACATTTGTCGCATTTCTCTTCAGCTTTTTTTATGACTATAATGGAAAACAATAAGAGATAATTCATAAGACCGCATAATTAGGAAAATATGTTCACACATACATACACGCACAATACACATATACCATAAACGTGTGGAAAACGTTTTCATGTAAATTTAATCTGTAAAATCTGCTTATACTTCATTATGTCAAATAATTAACATGCATTTCACAATCCTTGCAGTAGCTAAAATTGAACTGCAGATACGAAAACAACAACAAGAACAAACAAAAGAATAGATAGCAGCTATTGCACTATTGCGGTTGCTTCCTTTGCTTAGGAGACATCAGTAAACAGACAAACAAACAAACAAATGGATCAAACAATTTCGACCCAAGGCAGCTTAAGTGCAGAGAAAGGACCGCAACAGAACAGAGCATAGCAGCAATTAATAGGACGAGTATTGAAGAGATGGCAGCTGACTATGCAAAGTGCAAATATGATACTCCTGTAGGTGATTACTTGGCTTACCTCAACAGAAATGGTGAATAGTGGCGCATGCACCGGGCCAGTCTGTGACTCAAGTTTGTAGACCAAGCCATGACGTAATTCATTTAGCATGGCAACCGTGTTCTTTGGCTGTGGTATGCGCTCTTTGCCCGGCTTCTTCTTTGCCGGCACTGTAACGAGTTGAACACAAGCAAATCAAACAAAACAAAACAAAAAAAAAAAAAAACTATTATCAAATGTTCAGTTATTGCATTTATAATGTTCTATACAGCAACAAATACACATATTTATATACTATAGTTTATCTTTTTTTTTATGTTTTTTAAATTTTTTTTTTGCTTACCTGCATATTTGGGCATGTCATAGCGTCGCTTCTGTGGCGATTTGCGATTGTAGCCGTTCATGTTGCTCTCCTGCTGTGTGCCCAAACTTGTATGCTGTTGATGTATGCGGGAGATAGAGAGAGAAAGAAAGAATGAACATTTAAGTAATAAATGGTTATGGGCATATGCACTATATACACATTTACTATATATACACACATAGACAATGAAGTACAGTTACGCACGAGTAAATATATACTCGGACTTGGCAATACGATTTGAGTGAGTAGTTCTTTTAGCACATCGATCGAAAACATTGTTACACAGCTATAGCAAACCAAATGCTACGATTACAGCAAACAATAAACAACAACAACAACAATAATTGTAACAGACAAACAACAACAAACACATACACTTGTTCATGTTTTATAATTTTTTTTTTTTTTTTTTTTTTTTTGTGACAGGCCAGAGATCAAACGCGCATACCGTTAGCTGTTAGCTTGTTCGTTTATATATTCAATTCAGTTAGCAGGGATTAGTGGTTTATCTGGTTAGCTGGTTAGTTGCTTATCAATTGGTCAAGTCGGCGTCCAGTATCGACTGCCCATCCCATAGCGTCGCTAGTCATTCCGGATATACACAGTAGCAACAAGCTTTGAGCTGAATTTTGATTGAATCATTGGAAATTGTTAAAAATTAGTTAAACTAAATACACACAACATTGATTTTAGTTGAATTCAATTTTATAAAATCCAAATTTACTAATACTTACAATCAAAGTCACTGCAGGCGATTGCTTTGACTTTGATTTGTTTGGCTTTATATTGTTATGATATGTTTTTGTTGACATTTTAGGCAGGCTTAGCATGCAAACAACTTAAAAGGATTTGAATTATTAATTACGATTATACAAGAGTAGCTTACATGTGTGTATACGAGTATGGTATATGCATATAAAACGTATTTTACTTTGAATAAATACATAAGAGCGTTGATACCCAAACAGAGCTACACAATTTGGCATGCACTGTTGCAGCAAACTGAGGGAAACAAGCAAAAAGAGAAAAGGATTTTCAATCACTGCCGACGCATATTTAAGGTATCTGAATGTCATTTAAATTAAAAGCAACATTTCATTTGCTAACTAGTAAAAAAAAAGGACATTTTATAAACATAAAACTTCATAGCACCAACGCCAGCACAAACAATCTGAAAGGATTAGGAAAATACGGAAAGTTTGACCATTACCATAAAAGTAAAGCTAATGAACATACACTAGAGTGATTTCGATGAAAACTAATGAACTGTTGTTAGACTTCATCGTGTTAGGTAAAAGAGCGCCTGCAACGAAACAGCCAAGTTATCCAGCAACTGAATACATACATCAGTCTAAAAAATTTGCCAACTATGCTCACAAGAATGTGAATATAAGCGTACAAATTTTATTACAAATATATTTTATTTATTAAAGTTATTTATTTATGCTGAAGCTACAATCGACTACGGTTAGAAAGTTGCAACATCTTAAAGTCCATAAAATGTTTGTGTGCCGAATACCCTAGAGATGATGATCCCTAAGAACATATAGCCTCTTCGGAAATTATTAGGCAAGCTAAGGCTCAAAATTAGCAAAATTCAAACCGCACTGATAAAAACATAGAAAACTAAGAACATTGATCGATAGATAGCATTGTCACAAATTAAAAAGTGAGTTAAAACAGAAGCCCTACGATGCGTCGTCGAACTATTTAAGAGCTATCGCACACATATGTCAAAAATTTTAATATTTTATTGCGTTTAAGGTCATACAAAATTACTATCGACAAAATAAAAAGAAACAAAGTAAGTCTATAAAAAAAATTCAATAAAATAAAAGCATTCCCCGTCCAGTGATTTGAAAAAAATTATTATAAACAGTAAACTATATAAAATTAAAACACATTTTTTCTTTTCATTTTGGGAAAATCCGGAATGAAGTATGATTTCCACTCAGTTCCAGCCACTTGCAGCCATGGCTTTCTCAAAATGTATCAACCAGTTATGCAAGGATCACTTATGACCCGACTTTGACTAACTAATCTTGTTGACTTAGTTGTGTAACTATGACTGCTTCAGCGCAGCCTTAGAGCGCGTCACGCATCACAACGTAGGTGATCAGCCCCTCAGCAACAATTGCTGATTCGACACATACCACTAAAAGCAAGTGAGGTCGGATCGAATGTAGCAGCACAAGACTCAAAGTTTGGATGAACTTCGTACTGCGACTTTCTACGTAACAGCAGTGAAATATGTTGCGCGCAAACAGCAGACTTTTGATGAAGTCCCTAGACTTGGCAAATATTATGCACAAACAAAGTGATGTCGCTGCGATACAAAATGCAATGATTATGCACTATATTTGATTAAAATTATTCAGCATTTGTAACTCCTTTATATGCTGCATAATAAAACTTCCAATCGATTGCCCAGTTTAACCCCAGACAGCCGTTTGCTTGGGAAGCAGGCAATTGACAATGATTGTCGGCTGGCAGCCTACTGTCACAACTAATAACACGAGGCTTTCTGCATTTACTCGTACATATGCACATAAGCCAGGCTGAAATACACTGATTGGATTTTGTACAGCTAAGTCGTTGTATACCGAAAGTTACGCCAGGGTATGCGGCAACTTGAACCAGTTATGCACAGCAGGTCAAGAGTTTGCTATGCGGCCGATTGCTAGGCAACCAATGGCTGCCAAAATGGACAATGGAAAATATTAGCTTTAACCGGCAATTTGCAAAAGCACAATGCTTTGTTCTCTTAATATCTTCTCTCTCTTTTTAATATTTTTTTATTTTTTATAAAATACATTATGTTAAAGCCGTTTACTCGAATATGACACATACAGTTTAAAATAAAGTTTGAAACGCATATTGTCGATTTTTAAGGCAATTTCAAAAAACTTCTCACTAATTATTTGAATAAAAAAAAAACGCAAACATTTTTGTATCACACGCGATTTCCTTAAGTGCTTTGATATGTTAAAATGTTCCTAATAAGTTAATCACAGATCTAGACACGTACTTAAATTCTGCAAAAGAATTAACATTAAGGAATAAAATTTTAAATTTCACTCGTAATTGTGAAGTCGGCCACATAATCGATAAAAATCGTTACTGTCCAAAAAGCATAAGAAAAAAAGAGGCATAAAGCAGAAATACTTTTAAATTTATTTCAATGCAAACAAACAGACAAACAGTGAAGCAATCGGATCCGGGTGACGCATAGCAAAAAAAACAAAGCTACTCTCTTGTCTGTCAAGAGTGTTAGAGGTAAAACCCCAATGAACCAACGAACCTACCAACGATAGAACGATGAATCAAACAAACGAACGAACGAAAGAACGAACGTACGAACTTATGGCGCGCCTCGACTGACACTCACTCAGGCCCTTATGTATTTCTTGTGCTTCTGCTTTTGCTTTTGGTTTTAGGAATTCATTTGTGCCATCCACATTTTCGAAGTGCTCGTCGTCCGTATATGCAATTACATTTGCATAGTGCTGCGCAGCGATGAATTCAAAAACACTCCAGTCTCGCTTGCCTCACCCGCTTAGACGCTCAGCCGTTCAGCTGCCTAGTTGCTCAGTCACTTTGTCAGTTGCAACACACTGTCTTGGACTGCCGCAGTGTCGTGTCGTACGTGCCGTGCGGCTGGCCCCGGGCAAATGTTAACTGCAGTAGAATGCAACCTTAAGACAACTGCAATGTGCGCGACGCCCCTAAATAAACTAACTGAACTTTAACTACGTCAAATACACCCTGTACACCCCCGATAACATGCCTGCACTCACTCACAACAAATACAAAGTTGACACTGCCCATGCCTAACGTGAACTGCCAGCGGTCACCCGTTGTGCGCTGCTCGTTGTTCGTTGCTCGTTGCTCGTTGCTCATTGCTC
>JBAMBQ010003532.1:0-16238 GCA_037044495.1 Stegana nigrithorax
AACTTTTTTTAATATTTATAATAATTAATCAAATCAAAAAAGAATCCATTGTTTTTAATCCAATGTATAGTCTAAGTTTTGCATATAATAATCACGCACTTGGCTTATAAACAAAAAGACAATTTGCCTCTAAAATTGAATATTATACCCGAAAAGTGGATATTGCAAAAAAAGGCGAGTTCAACTTCGCATAACCCTTAGATGGTCTCATCTCTCTGCGGCATAATTTCCAGACGATTCGTAGATGGGAAAACACTTTGTGTCGAATTAGTGTTTCCTTTATTTTTTTTGTTCAGCGGCCTTTTATTTAATCAGTTGAAGGCCAGAAATGTGTTCTGCGCGTGCGCATATTTGAGCAGATTAAACGAACATAAAATACGCATGCAGAGTCGGAGTGTCGGCGTATGGCAGTTGCTCTACGCATTACGTACAACCTGCAGACAGACGTCATATTTAGGTGGCTTTCTTAAGTACGGCAACAATGAAACAACACAACAATAACAACAACAGCAACAACGACTACGACAACAACGTCAAGAGAAAATCAATTCGTTTGTGCATATGAGTATTGCCGCCAAGCTTTAACGAAGTGCAGTCGATTTGCTCGACTGCTATGTAGAATAGTTGCTCTTCGTTGCATTCGTTGTTGCTGTTGCTGTTGCAGTTGCAGTTGTTGCTACATAGGTAAACTCGTAGCGCAGGGCAGACGTAGGTGAGCCGGATAGCTCAAAAGAACATCAACTGATGCACAACGCAGCGCAGCGCAGCTCAGCTCAGCTCAGCTCAGTTCAGTTGAGCTCGGCGGCTGTGTATTCCAAAACAACAACATAATTATACGTATGCATTCTCTGAAGGTAGCTTCAGTTGGCTTAGCCGTTGTTGCTGCTCTTGTTGCTGTTATTGCTGAGCAATGTACGTACGTATGTATGTACATGCAAAGCCGTAGTTATGGCTTGCACTGACTGTCGATTGCTGCTGCTGCTGCTGTTGTTGGTCGTGTTGCTGCAGCTTGTGCTTGTTGGGTAACTCGACAACAACTGCCACAACAGCAGAGGTAAAAAAAAAAAGAAGAGAAAAACTTAAATGAAGAGGCTGGCAAGTTGGCAAACTTAACTAACTTAACTGCCGCCGACATTCGGTCTGCTGCTGCCCGAGAACAACTTTGTAAAAGACACGTACAAGTTTTTAGTACTTGTTCAACATTGATTAAGTTAGAGCCTGATTACGATTATTTAGGAATATTTATATGCAAAAGAAAATTAAAAAGGTAAAGCGCAAAGTTGCGCTTGATTGTGAAACAGGAAAATTGTAATTATGCCGACAAACAGACAGCACAGGATGCTGCCTAAGCTCGTCCGCGCGTTCGCGCTTTCGCTCTTTAGCACGTTGGCCAGTGTAGAAGTGGCCAGCAGTTGGCCATGAGCAAGATGGCGCATTCGGGCCAGATTGCCTAGGTGCACGGTTCGGGCGGCATCTCATGTTGGCGTGCATTGCAGCTGAGTGGTTTATAAGTCGAAATGATTAAAATTATGCGCATATAAATGATTTTTACTTTTTATATTATTATAAAATTGTTCAGCTTTTTTTCTCCTTTTTTTTATGCATTCTCGCATAGCTTGTCCATGCCATACATAAGCATATTATGTGTAGTTGCCTATTTACCATGACATTGGCTTTGCGCGTCAGCTTGTTAATAAATAATAATAATAATGCAAACAAGAAGAAAAAACAAAAAGTATCTAGATAAATTTATGATTGGCTAGAATACCCAGGCAGCCGGCGTATTCAGTGTGGGCATAGTCAGGCAGGCAGGCCGGTCGGCTTTTTTGATAACATGTTGTGCAAAGTGGCTCCAAGTGGTTTGTTAACGCCTTTAATATTTGGCTGCAGTTTAGAGTTACCATATACCATAAAAAGGTAGTTAACTGACGCACCAGCTTGTGCCGTTCTTATGCGTCGTTATCCTCTTGAATGCTGTAATCTATTCTAGAAATCAAAATATTTTCGCAGCGTTTTTGCTTTGTCTGTTTAAATGTTTGTTACCTTGCGTAACTTTATGGAAAAAAAAAACATAACCAAATAATGTAACATCATTGCAGCTTGAAATATAGTGTATATATACATACATACATGCATACATACGTGTATGTATACGGTATAAACGTTGTCAGCTAAATCCTGCAAATTAAATCTAAGCTGGATAATGTATTTAATTAAAATCTTTGCATGGAAGTTGGTACTCGATGTGTGGATGTAGCACATCTGCGATGTTTATGACGAATTGATTTTGAAATTCTTTGGAATTTTTGTTGACTGCGTTCAAAAATATTTTTATTGCTTATTTTCTGGTATTTGATTATATAACATGCCATAATACTTTATGGCCTGCAATAGTTTAGGAAGGTTGACTGCGCCCGACCATAAATACTTTCGATAGATCGCTGCGAACCCAATCTTTACTGGCAAACATATTAGTTTGTCAAACACACATAAAATTTCTTATATTGTTTATTTTGAGCGATAAATTTCCGTTGAAATTTTCTACAAGCCGGCAGTAGATAAAGAAATCGACCAACCGAAAAATCGAAAGTGAAAACTCAATAAACTGTCGCGCATGCATCCGGCCTGCAAAAGAGTCAACAACAGTAACAGCAAAAGCAACAACAATTATAACAACGATGACAACAACAACAACAACAACGAAAGTGATATTAAGAAAGAAACAAATAATAACCACAAATAATCGAGAGTGTTGAAATACCCAAAACAGACAAACAGAATTCTCAGCCTAGTATTTTGTAATACCCATGAGTGCCTACATTGTAGACAACTATCAGCAGTAAAGTTTCTGCTTAGGCTTTTGCAATCGAAGCGTCAACGTCAACATCAACGTCAAAGACAACGTTGGACCGCTAGACAACCGTAACAGAAATTGAAACAGAAACAGAAACAAAGAAAATTTCCGCTGGCATGCAGTTATTGTAATTTACACAACAAAAGCGATAACAAAAATTCATAAAATGAATTCATTACAAAAAAAAAAGAAAAACAAAAACAACAAATAAGAAATAAGAAATGCCAAAAACTGTCGTAAAATTTTAAGAAATGACAAGCGGCATTTTGAGGGGCATTTTGTCAGGCGGTTGGCGACCATAAAGCTGCTTTGGGTGGGCACACATATACGAATTGGGAGCGGTTTTTGTTTTTTTTTTTTTTTTTTTTTTTTTTATTGTGGCCGACGATCAAGTGAAGCTCAGAGTGGTGAAGTGGCTTGAGAAATGTTTTAATGTAAATTAAAATATTATAAAAACCAGACGAACAAAAAACAAAAAAAAGTCATATTGACATTACATAAAACTTGAAATGCAACTCGAGCGATGCATTATGCATTGTATTGTATAGCATATGAGTTTCAAGCCAACGAAATGGAAAGTAAGATGCATCAAAGAAAACAAAATTATGTATCTATGTAAGTACATATGTGTCTTATGTAAATATACATATGTATTTGTGTATGCTGAGTGCTGCTGGAGCTGCTTATCAGTTTGCTATTTCGAGCTGACTTATCAGCTGAGGATGTGGAGGATGTAGTGGCGGCGGCTGCTTGTGTCTTCGTCTTTGTTTTTGGTTTTCGTGGCGGAAGCACTCCAAGAGTTCGAAGTGTGTACTCTTTGGTGCTGCTGCTACGCCATTTTGCATCGCTGATAACTTGCCTTGGTCGGTCGGTCGGCTTATCAGGCAAACAACGCATTTATGTAAAATTGTTTGCTGGACACGCTAAGAGATAGGATTTGTTATTGTGCATTCATGTGTAATATACGCGAGTGAATTGTTTACAAGATTTTTGTACATTTTGCAAAGATAAGCATTTCAAAGAATTAAGTTTATTTTTATTAAGCGTATGATGTATTTTTTTTACAAAATGTGTATTTATTAAAAGTGGCGCTGATTAAAGTTTTGAATTCTAAGAATTGATTTAACAGCTCTTGGTATAATTCAATGCAGTGCTTCTCTCAAGATTTAATGTTCTCTTATATGCAAATATTATTCGTATTGTTCTTATTTTTTTCTTAGATTCTGCAAACCGTATGGTAATCAAATGTTATAGATCATAAAATGCCATGTTTATGCATACAAAAAATAAGTTATTTTTAGATAATGTCCCCAAATAATAAACAAGGAGTCTTTTTATCATTATTAATCGTCTTAAATGCTATTTATTGGCTTTCTATATTTGGCGAACTTATTATAATCTCTACCTACAAATATATTCAAGAAACGATAAAAAGAATTCTTAATTTTATTGTTTTAACAATCGGGTAAATATTTACTTAATCATGATTTTTGAGCTTCTGTAATTAAAGTGGGCCGTAAGAAAAAAAAAAATGCAAAGTGTTGCCTCAAGATAAACGCAAACGCAAAGTTGATTTCTTAAGAAATAAAAAAAAAAAATTTCGCCTTTAGGTAAAAAACAACAACAAATGGAGTGTCTAACAAAAGCCAAAAATATTATGCCATTATTCTTATATTTTTTATACTTTTTATTTTTAACATGAATTTTTTTAAGGCGAAAATTGAGGCTTTGGGGCTTTAGCGTTTTTTGCGACGCAAATATAAAATAGAAACCCTAAAAGCATCACAAAAAAGAGCATTTACAAAAATGAATTAAGCATCGCATGCTTTTTGTGTACTTACTCGAATATGTGTTTTATACATCTATCTTCTATCGTATGCATGTGTATGTGTGTGTGTGTGTGTAAGTGTTATGTTTTCTGCTTTTAATTGCGTTATCTTAATGGTATTGCGGACTAGCTGACTGTTGTTGTTGTTGCTGTGTCGTCCATAGCAGGGCAAGAAAAGAACACGATATTTGTAACCAGTCATGCTGATCATCAGCTCAGACAAGAACAAGTAGAAAGACAACAATACGAACAATAGCCGCTCAATACACCAACGAAAAAATCAATTAAAAAAAAAAAAACAAAAACCAGAACAGAAAAAATTAAATAAAACAACAAAATTGCCAATAATCAGAGCAGTAGTAAAAGATTAAACATAAAAGGAAAAAAAAAGATACGTTAAAAAATAAAATAAATAAATGAAAATAAAAATGTGCTTAAATAATAAATGCCCATAGCGTCACTGCCGAAGTGAACTGCGTCGTTGACTGCGCGGCTTGACTTAAAATACGTTAAAATGTGGTTTTTTTTAAAAGGACCTTGACAAGTATTTTGTTGTCAAGTTGTTTGTTTGTTGTTGTTTTTTTTTCAGTATTTTCAGTTTTTTTTTATGTTCTTTGTTCTTATTACTTACCTTTTGTTGTTGTACTTAATTGTTGTCGTTTTATTAAGATGCGGTTGCTTTCGTCGTCGTCGTCGTCGTTGTCGTTGTCGTTGGTGTGTTGTTTGTGTGTCGTTTGTGTGTTTTATGCATTGCGTTAACTTAAATATGTACTTTGAAGTGTGTAAATAGCTAAACAAATCGCTTTGACAAAATGTTTGAGTACAACGTTGGGTTAACTAATCAATTTTGTGTCGAAACTTACGACTGACAGCCCCACTAACATCGACAGCAACAGCAACAGAAACATTTAAAAAAGTTAAGATTATTTACACTTTTACGTAACAAGTGAAGTGCGCAGTTAAGACTTCTAACTGACAAGTGGGCATGTACATGTACGTACTTGTGGGCTATTTGTGCATTGTTTTACACATGACTATACATGCGGACATACTACATACATACATTCATGTTATGTTATGTGTGCGAGCTGGCTGGCAGCTTTGAGACCTTCACACAAAGCCTCTTGTGTTAGCACCTTGCTGTGATATTTGTAGTGTGTTGTAAATAACCTAATGGGGATAAGAAATTACATGCGATGTCAAAAAAGATTCAATTTTATTTGTTTTTAATTACTTAATTTTTTATGTTTTAATATATATATATATATATATTTAATATTTTTTGTTTGCAAATTAGTTTCGTTTTGATGCTGATGATTCCTGTTAATAGTTGCATAGTTGACAGTTACCCTCAGTTAGTTTACGCAATGAAAGCAGTTCAAAGTCCAGGCGATAGATAAAAGATAATACAAAAGGGATTGGTTCAGAGTTATATTTAGCTTCAACGTTATGGCACATTCTAAGCTGCTGCGATGTCTGTAACAATGTCGTTTCTTGTTTTCCAAGTTTTATATAAGCTAACCTGTTCATTGATTTGCTTTATTGACTAAATTCATTTGCATGATTCAACGTAGAAACCTTTTTAAGTTTGCTTTTGCGCATGAAGTTTAAACGAAATTTAATATTTCAAGCTTTTTTGTTCTCTTTCTTTTTTTTTTTAACTATGGTGTGTTTTTAATATTTATGATTATTTAGTATTGGTTTTTATAAATGTTCATAATTCCCCACTCCCCGTTTTTTTTTTTTTTTTTGTTTTATTTTATTTTTTGTTGTTTCTATTTAGTTTTTGCTTTGTAAAAGAACGCCATGATCGTGAAATAAATCCGCAACGTGTTTGCGGCTGTTCTAAGCATTATAGCTTTCAATTTGGCTTATTGCCATCTTGTTTGTATAGATAGGCAGAGAAGTGTGTATTTGTTTTTTTTTTTTTTCCTGCTGCATTGTTTGTTTTTTCTTTTGTATTTGTGTTCTTAGTAAACAACACGGTTAACAACTTCATAATTGAATTAACACCTGGACAGTGTACAGTGTACACACATGTAAGAGAAGCTAGTAAAGTACATAATATGAAAGTAGAATTGTAACTGGAAAAAGTTCTTCTCTACTTTATATTCTTCTAAGGTCTTATTCTTTCGCATGTAGCGGCAGACTTTTGCTGATTCGATTCTTCAACGCGTATACAGTGTGACGGTGCAGGTATAACGAAGCAATGGCTTGTGTTTCATCTTATTTTCTATGAGCAAGTATTGAATTATATAGATTGATTACGACACAACTTGGAAATGCAGCTAAACATTTGGGATGAGGTAGTGGCTGCTGTTGAACAGTCGATCAGCTAATTTCCGGTTAGGCCGACACCGTTGGAAATGCACAAAAAGTAAAGTTGCTTACATAGTTAGTGGAAAGAGCGTGAAAACCTTTCCGGCGTTGATCGCAAGGAAAAGTGTTAAAGTCAACTTCATGTAAATTCATCTTTTTGTTATAATCCGACGCGGACTGCGCAAGCCATGTCGTGAGTGCTAATCAAATTTTGCAAGACGTGTGTCAACGAACTCGAGAAAAATGTATAAATACACAACATAAATCATTGCCAAAAAGTCGTTTCGTAGTTTTACCAAACACACGTTCAGCTCAAAAAGAATCATAAAAAACGACGACTACTTGCATTTCGCCATTTCTTTGTATCTTCTGGCACTTACAACAACCCAAATCATTAACAACAACAAAAGAATTTTAAAACTTCTTGCATGCTTTAACCTTTCTGTGAAAATAAAACTAAAAAAAAAAAAAAAATCAAAATACCAAAAACAAAAACTAAAATGGCAAAGAAAATGGAAAGCCACTTCACGTAATTTATTGCATTATGCTGCACATAACAGATATATGGCGAAAAGAAAAAAAAATAAGAAAATAAGAAGCATAATATGCACAAAAAATTTGGGTAAGCTCCGTTGTTCTTCCGAGAATTCGTTTGCAATGCAGAAACCGATATTCCAA
The DNA here is from genome assembly GCA_037044495.1 of Stegana nigrithorax. Classification (NCBI taxonomy): domain Eukaryota; kingdom Metazoa; phylum Arthropoda; class Insecta; order Diptera; family Drosophilidae; genus Stegana; species Stegana nigrithorax. Next base: position 7,680 of record JBAMBQ010003532.1, read on the forward strand.
TATATTGCGCCCATCGACTTACAGGTATCGAAATACTCGCGTCTGTCTGCCAAATGACATACACACGCTTCTGCGATTTGGTGTGACAGGCGGGGACTCCTCCCCAGGCAGAGGCCAAAGAGGAAGGGAAACTTTGGCACTTTCTATACAAAATAAAGGAATCTGGCATCTGGAAGCTGTTGCTGCACCCAGTTACCTTTCGTAGTGTTCTTTAAAATATTGCACGCGATCTGACACAAAATTTGGGTGTCGCCCGATGAATGCCACACAAAGAGACGTGAGGAAGTAAACGGTTAAAACGTTTTACCTGCATACGTCAAAGACATATAAGTGAAATTCTTAGTTTGCTTGAGATTTGCCGAGTTGGGTTTTAAAATGTTATCTGGTGGCATGCTTTTTAGGTTTGCTTTTTGATTTTTGTGTTTTTTCTGCTTTTTGTTTTTTTTATTTTTATTTTTTTTTTTTGGCTAAATGGCGTCATGCAAATAAAAAAGTTGTAAAATCGTATATAAAAATATGAGTATGAATTTTGCACGTTTTCGAAAGAATTCACAAACGAATGAGATATACTTATGAATATACATGTATATACGTGAATGAGCAGCATACTCGTGTACTTAATTACGCTTAACTGCTCTCTGTTGTTGTTGTGCAAATATTTATAAAATTTCAGTAAATTAATTTCCATGCGTCCACAACTAAAATGTATACGCTGACGCTTGAGTTTGAGTTGTTTATTTTCAGATTAAGATTATTTTGGAAATTTATTTTTATTTCCACTTTTAGCATTTTTAGCTGCAACTATAAACAAAATTTAATAACCAGATTGTGCTATTTAACATTAGTTGAAACAAAAAAAAGAAAAAAAAAAAAAAAATACAAATTTAAATAAAAAATATAATGGAATTTTAGAAGGTTTGCAGAAGTTGAACATTTACTAAATGATCGAATCATAAATCGAAAAATACAATTAAATGAAAAAGCAACGAGAGCATGGGACTGAAAGTAAATAAAACACATTGCCGCACTGAGAAAAAAACCAATCGCTTAATCATTCTACTACGGTTGCCACATTTTTGCTAAATTGCAGTTTCAATTAAATTAACAATATGCGCAATACAATACAAGTTTCAAAAACACAATATTTGCAATAATGGAAGTAAAATATCAGAAGCAAAGCAAAGCTAAGCAAACCGGTGACTCATGACGCTGGTTTTGCCATTGAGTTGTGTGTAGTTCTTAAAAATCCATGTTAACTATTGCAACTCCAATCGTAAAAATCTATTCAATTCGATTAAAAATATATACTTATGTACAATGTATAAAAAACCACTGCGAAGAGCTTTTAAATTGAATATACATACGTAATTCGTATACATACATAAGTATGAATGTATATGTTTATTGTTTATGATAAAGAACTATGAGCGAAGCTATTAATTTCTTATAATTTAAGAATTTGTCATCGAGTTCATACAAATGTGTGTGCATATGTGCATATGTGTGTTCATCGTGCGCATAAAATCGATTATTCATTGAATAATTTTTTGTTGAATCTTCAATTAAAACAATAAGTTGTAAATTTTCTTTTATTCATTGTGTTTGTTTAGCAATTTTGATGCTTGCTAATTGAAACAATTCACGATTTTATCTAATTTCACATCTTAATGACGTTCGAACGTGATTTTCTTCAAAGTGTTTATCGTTCTGCGTCTCTCGGTTTTGTTTTTTTTCTTTTTCGCCTGTTGTTGTTGTTGTTAATTCTACATCATTTATCAGTTTAATATGCGAATAAAAGAATTGCATTGCTTTTGCTTTTGCGTTTGCGTATCTTTTCCTGCTATTTACGAAGTTTTTATTGCATAATGGCTAAGAAAAACGAAATAGGAAAAAGAGAGACGACAACGAAAATTAGCGTGCAAATGACATTTTATATTAACCATAAAAATTTTAGCAAACGAAAACATTTGCCGTATTGCGGTGGCTGGGTATGCGAAGGGTGGCGCGGTAAGCGAAATAAAGGCTTTTTGAATACTTGAATAAATCGTGTTTCGCGATAAACGAAAAACGACCTTCTCAAGTACAAATAAAGACATAAATTTATAACAGGCTTGAAAAAAAAAAATCTTAAGCGCAAATATTTGTTGGTAGATAAGAAACTTACGAAGTATACGGTTTGATAAGTTGTTCAAGTTTTTCAAGTGTTGCATTTGTTTTTATTTTAAATATGTTTTTTTATATTTGTTTTTTATTTTTATTTTCGACAAGTGAAACCTATTAATACATATAAATTTTCTTTCTTTCTTGCAGGTACAAGCAAAAGTATTGATTATAAATTGGTTCCTATGCACAGGTAAACACTCTAAAAATACAGTTAGCGAAATGCGTATGAAACTATAAAAATGTTGACTAATTGATGATCAAGTTGAGCATGCATGCCCGGCTGGTGACATTTGCTCAGCATAAGATTTGTTCTGAAAATGCACTTCGATGTATCTATGTGTGTATGTCTGTATGTGTGTATATGTGTATGTATGCATTTGCGTATGTATGCATTTGCGTATGTGCGTACGGTTGGCGGTGTAGCAGATCTCCCAGAATAGCGTTTCCGGTAGCGTGAACCGCCTTATTTGAAATTGCCGGCGCCAGTCGTGTTGACATGTGCGTGAGTCATTGCCGCGCTCTGTGGGTATTTTTTATTAATAATTTTTTACTATTTTTGTAATCCAATTGCGTTTTTTTTTCTTTTTGTTTTATTGTGGTTTTTATGCGAATCACTTGAGTTGCGCTCAGCTCACACAGTACACATTTGGCGCGTTTTATTCATGTCGTCAGTAAATGTATAATTGTCCAATAAAAATAAAAATAGATCGTGGCCACGACGGTTGAAATTCCGATGTGGGTAGTCGGCAATGTTTGGTTCTGAGCCAGGCACGCCTTCATTCCGCAACGGTTCTTTATGACAGACTAGCGCATTATTCCGTTCGATTAGATAGACTTCTCTTGTTGTTAGTTTTACAAGCGAAAGGTTGCTTTACAAATGCAAAGCTTATAAAATCTTTGCGTAGCAGTGATATTACATGCCTTGCCGCCTGCAGATCACTTTCGGTTCACTCTTCTGCTTCTGGGAGGAAAGCAAATCCATATTCCATTTATTTGTCAACACTTGCCTAACATTTGCGATGTACAGTTGGATACTTGTTTTTTTATATACCGTCTTGTAGAACTCGTCATTGGGTTTTTACTTGAAGGCTCGGCGACGAACCGAAGTAATATTCTATCATCAATTATTTATCATTCGCGTGGCCCTACCCATAAGTTTCATTGATCAACTAGTTAGGGGACACGCGTGCAGTGTCGAGGTACATGTGCCACATCAGCAAAGGTTTTATTGAACTCGGCTGAAGATTTTCGTTGGCATGCGTCATCAAATCACAGTCAATAAACTAATGAACGATGAATCAATAAAGTTAATTGTGAATAATTAAACAAAACAAACCAAAGCAACAAGTTGTGATGTTGTTCCCCCTGTTGTTGTTGTTGTTGTCGTTGTTTTAGTTGTTATAGTTGCTTGTTTTGCGATCAATCAGAAATAATGATAGCTGCCAGCAAACTACCTGACAGCTTTAAGTTACAGAAAAAAGACAAAGGAAAAAGAAAAGAAATAGCCACCATCAATAATAACCTCTATGGCGAACTCTACGACAAAGATCAGCCAGCCATCGACATGAGAATTAATAGTTTATATTTTTGGTTAACATAAAAACTGCCAGCGAAGTGAAGTTTTCTACATTGAATGAAACGGATTTTCATTTTTATACCCTGTACCAAAAAATGGTAAAGGGTATATTAAAGTTGTGCAAATGTATGTAACAGGCAGAAGGAGGCGTGGCAGACCCCATAAAGTATATATATTCTTGATCAGCATCGAAAGGCGAGTCGATCTAGCCATGTCCGTCTGTCTGTCTGTCTGTCTGTCTGTCTGTCTGTCTGTCTGTCTGTCTGTCTGTCCGTCCGTATGAACAAACGGATCTCGGAAACGGTGAGACCTACAATCACCAAATTTTGCACGAAGACTCTCTCAATCCATAGGCATAACAAGTTTATTTTTTTTTTCGATATTCGTCCTATAACATATAGCTGTCATAGGAACGATCGGATGAAAACCCACATTTAGTAACAAAAACCTATTCGTTTTTCAAGATATCTTCACCAAATTTTGGATTTAAAAGTTTTAGCTAATGACCAATTACATATCCCAATACTATGTCTATCGGTTTACTATATCATATAGCTGTCATAGGAACGATCGGCCAAAAAACAACATTTACTGCGAAAAACTTTTTTGTATATTAAGCAATCGTTACCAAATTTTGGATTTAATTATTTTAAGTAATATCCAATGATATTCCCGAATATAATAAATATCGGTTTACTATAACATATAGCTGCCATAGGAACGATCAGCCAAAAATGGGTTTTTGCTAAAAAAAAAAATTTTTTTTCTTGAGATATCCATACATAATAAATATAAAATATTAATGCAATAAAAAATATATATTCAGTTTTGGATTGGGTACAGGGTTTTCTATAGTCGGTTACGCCCGACTATAGCCCTGCCTTTCTAGTTGTTTTGTCTATTTGTGTGAAATTTAAAAGGAAAATAAAAGAAAAGTTTATAATTGAAATTATTGATTTTCCACTGTTTGAACAAAGTAATTGCGCGGCTTCGAGCAATTTTCAATTTTAATTGAGTTTATCTTTGTTTCTTTGATTTTTTGCTGTCGTTTTTTCTTTTTCGACTGTGGTTATTTATTTAGTTAACCGAATCAGATGTTGCAATAGACAGTTTTGTTTTGATTTTGTGTTTTTGTTTTTTTGTTTTTTTTTTTTTTTTCTTACACATAACTTTATCTGTTTTAGCTTTGAGGAAATATCTCGGTGCGTGAGTGTGTGTCTGTCTGCATATAGTACCTAAGTGGCTTATGTGTATTTGCCTTTGTTATTAATTGTTAAATTTTAGTTTAAGTGTTACGACTTTGTGCAGTCGGGGTATTTTCTTTTTCTTCTTTTTGATTTTTTTTTTTTGTACGTGTAGTAAACTTGCGGCAAACGTGAAAGTGTTTTTTTTCCTTAGTTGGATTTTATGGTGACTAAAGTTTTTTTTATGAGCTTTTATTGAAAAGTGAAACTCAACCTTTTTGTTAACTGGAAAGTTTTGTTGAAGTTTGTTGTGCTTAGGGTTATTCAACCTTTTGTGTTTTAATTAGTTTAGGGTCGTATGAGTTGCACACACGAGCATGTGTGGCTGGCTGCCTAGAGTTGAGAGATGAGCATCACATCACAGACGTTTTGAATGGTATTTCTACTGACCAAATATGCACGTCATTTATTTTTGATTTTAATACATGAATGATACAAAATTACATTACGTTGAAACTATGACAGCTCAATTAAAAAGTCATTTAATGGCAAGAAAAAATATTTCAAACGCGCTTTTTAATTTATATTTCGCAAAGCAAAAACAAAAGCAAAAAAAGAAAAAGAAAAAAAAAAAGCAGTAAAACATGTGCATATAAGAAATACATATAATGAAAGTGTTTATTTTTTGTCTTCTAGTGTTTGCTGTGAGATGTTTTGGTTTATTTTTTAATAATTTTTTTTTTGTTTTTAATTGCAAATCAACTGTCAACTTATTCCGCCTTGTGGTGGCACAACTGGAAGACAAGCGACAACCAAATAGATAAAAACAGCATAAACTTGTTTTTATTTGTTCAAAGATTTAAGATTTATTTCCTAAAAACGACATTAAGCATTGAATTTAATTAGTTCATAGCTCATGTGTATGCTGTCTTACTTGCGCGCATGCATGCCGGCGCAAGAAAACGAAAGACTTGAACAACAAACTTGTTTTAAATTTGACGCACGGCGATACGAAAAATGCCACAGCGACAGCATCAGCAGCAGTTGAATTAAGCAGCTTTCATCATTGCAGCAATAAAAATAAATACATAGTAGCTGCTACAAATACAGCAATGGCAACAGCAGCCACAACAACAATAACACGAACAACAACAACAATAATAACGACTTTGATGAATCATCGGCGCTGACTTGCCTCAGCGATTTTTTTTGTTTCTTTTATTTTCGTATTTTTTTTTTGCTGTAGTTTTTTATTTTACTGATACTGTCTACAGCAACGGCATCAATGTCAGCTGTCGATCTTTACCTCTGCGCTCTTGCACTCAAGAAAATTGCAATTTTCCGCTTAAGTCAAACAAAAAATGTTTTGTTGCTGTTGCTGTTATTGTCGATGTCAAAATTATGTTGCCAGCCGTGATAGAAGTGTAGAGCGCACTTTGTGAGAAGAAGCGGCCAAGAAGCAACGAAGGGGGCGGTGGGGTGGTCAGGCAATCAAATAAAATCGCCGCAAAATACATTTTCAAAGAAAAGTAAATCGTTTTAAAGACAATAATCTTAGTCAACGCTAGCATCTATGTAAGTATATATGTCTGTCTGTCTGTCTGTCTGTACATACGTGATTGTGTACGAGTATGGCTTAAAAAACGAACACGTTAAATTGCCTTGTGCGACATTCCAGAGCAACAACAGCACAAGAAACAACGCCAAACAACAACCGTTTGCCACAAAAAGAATTCACTTTTCAACGACACAAACAGAAAAAAAAAAAAAAACTAAAAATGGCTAAAAAGGAAAAGAGAATAAAACAAAAAACAATATTAATTGCAACAACTTTGACTGCTGCGCGGCAATTGCACAGACAGACTCACACACACACATACACATACACAAGACAAACACAAGCAACATGCCGACATGCCAAGCCGAGCCGAGCCAAGCCAAGCCTTGGCAAGTGAAATGCAATTTTTCGTGTGTATATAACTCAACTCTAATGGCGCAAAATGTACCGCTGCTCTGCGCTGCTCTGCTCTGATCGGTGCTGCGCTGCGCTGCATTGCAACGCTTTGCTTGACTTGACTTGGTCTGACTTAGCTGGTGCTTGGCTTGCCTTGCTTTGGCTTGGCTTGGCTTGGCTTTGTTTGGTTCAGCTTGGATTGCCTTGGCGCACACCGGACATAATGGGTGTGCGCTCTGGATATTGTTGTTGTTGTTGCTGCTGCTTCTGCTGTTGTTGCAAATTATTATATTGCACTTTGCTGTTGATGCTGCTGCTGTTCCTGATGCTGCTGCTGCTGCTGCGGATGTTTGCAATTTGCTGCTGATGTAGATGTTGCTGTTGCTTTTGTTGTTGTTGGTGCCGCTGTTGTTGTTGCTGTTGGTGCTGCTGCTGCTGATATTTGCTATTGATGACGTTATTGTTGCCGACTGCCACTTGTTTTACTATTTGCTGTCTTCGTATTTTCTTAGGCGCTTCCTTTCTCTCAGCACAGAGTGTTGCTAAAGTCGCTGCTGTGGCGGCAGTTTGCTTAATTTTTGTTAACAAGTATTTTTTTTGTTATTATTTTGTTTCTTTGTATTGTTTGTTTTTTTTTTTTTTCGTATACGAACGTCTTTGTGCGCATCGCAACATGGACTTTACTTGTTGCCTCGCATTTATCTTGATTTACTGTTAGTTTTGTGTAGTGCACAATGTATGTGTGTGCCTGAGTCTGTGGGGCTGTGTGTTTGTATTGGAAATCATGCATGCATGGGGTTGGTGTTGCAAATTTTTATGCATGCCGCATGCCATAACTCTTCATCATATCGTACATTCAGCGATAGTTTGATTGATTTAGAGCAGCTGTGTGCATCATTTGGCTGACTTCTCATCAAGCGAAATTATTTTGCAATCTAACCACAAACTAACAATCGCAATTTGTTGCCAAATTGCTTGCCAGCAAATTTCGAAAACTGTAAAAACAAAAAATGCTGTTTGGATTGCAACGCATTGTGGCTAAGAGTGTCTCTCGCTCGCATACAGCTAACAAATGTGCATCCATTAGACGGGGCAGAAAAAACTCAAGATTAATTCGAAACGAAGCAATCTAAAATCCAAATCAGCCAGTTAATTATTAAAACGCAGAGTATGGAATGCACTAATCGAGTATTCGAATTTAAGACTAAGCTACCAGATACTTTAGATATTTTAGCAGTTCATTTTCCCAAGCGCTTTGCCAAGTATCTTCTATATACGAAACATGTTTGGTTGGAACTGAGCTAGAGAGATAATTTAATTTGCAGTTTGCATATTTGTTGGGTTTTTTTACATAGTACATGAGTCGAATTTTGGCCGCATCATAGTATTAATGTTCGTATGTCCTAAGATATGATGAAAATGAAACTAATAACAATTTAAAGAAAGTAATTGCATAATCGCCATTAATTGTGACATTTGAAATTGTAGCAAATACACTGCAACGCACTAATTTAGACATGCTGAAACTGAAAGAAAAAAAATCAACTCACGTTTTTGTGTAAATTTCACTTCCACGTAAACAATACAAAAAACACAAACAACACACAAACGTACAAACACTTTCTGGGTTAAATGCGAGCGAGCAAGTCGACACCTCATATACGCGTAGAAAGTGCATTTCC
>JBAMBQ010003533.1:0-26392 GCA_037044495.1 Stegana nigrithorax
ATTGATAGCCTCGATAATAGCATGTTGTTTGCACCGACGTCGTCACAAGAGTGGAAAAATGGAGCTGGGTAAGATTTGCCAACGATGGTTTCTAATTTTAACTTAATCGATGATATTTGGTAAAATATCTTCTCACAGGTGACGAGGAGGAACGCAAATCTTTCCGCGCCAAGGCACCAGTTATATTTCAAGATGAGTTAGATGAAAAGCCTGAAATTGGCAATAAGAGTCCCATCATATTAAAAGATGAAAAGCCGCCATTACTGCCACCGTCCTACAATACATTAAATATGAATGGTGTGTAATTTGCAATGTTTTTAATACGTGCTTGTGTAAGATATTCAGTTAATTCTTTGTAGGCGATAATGACGTTGATGAATATGTACCACCACCGGCTGTTGTTTTGGGTGGACGTGAAGCTAGAGGGAAATCACCAGCGACGCCATCATATCGAAAGCCCCCACCATATGTATCACCATAAATGTGTCAAAATCCTTGTTGAATGCAATAATGAAACAGCCACAATCGAAATATTCAAAAAATAAGAAAACAAAAAGAAAGTAAACACACTCAACACACGACAAAGATACATACATAGGCATCTATAATAATTTAACGTATTCCTCAAACTTAAATTTGTTTACATTTTTTACAACTTCAACATTTTTTTTTACACTGACATATAAAGCAAAATGGAATCAACTAAGAACTACTTGACAATTACCGGTTTTTCAATGCTTTAGGCATTTAAGGTCTAACTATAAAATATACTTATATTATTATATATTATATAGAACTGAACAAAAAGCGATATGTTAATGCAGCTAATATTTTCAAAACAATCAAACGAGTAACTTTGTGCCCACTCGAAGTCGTTGTATTTGGGCTATCAAACTAGTGAGCCCATTTTATTTCTGATATGCTACTGCTATATTTTTATTTTTTTTTTAAACATATTTCTACATGAGTATGGCAAAATTCATAATTTAATTTTTAAATGCCACCACACATGCGTATTTATTATGTTTTCTAAACGTATTTCTATTTTATAAACGGTAAAGCGCAAATGCTTTAAAAAAAAGAATACTTTAAAACTGCATTTTGATTTTAATTTTTGTTCGTTTGTATTCTGAAGTGAAAATAAAAATGCAAAAATACTTAGTTGTGATTATGCTAAACGACCCAAAATATGTTGCAGATTATGCAAAACTAAGAAAATATCTTGTATCTTGACAAGCTTCCCTCCAAACTTAGATTACCTAATAGGACCACAAAGTATATATATATATATATATATATATATATATACTACAAATTCGTCAAATGCAAGTTTTAAAGTTTATTTTTTTTTATTTTTAATAAATCTACTTTGGCATGCACTACTTGAAGTAGTTTTACATTTAAGCAGCATAAAATTTATTATTACGTGCATTAAAGTAAGTTTTATAGGTAGTTTTAAATAAGAACATGCAGCAGTACGTAAAGTACTTATGAACATACAATACGTATATTTTCAAAGTATATATTTATTTTTATTTTTTTTTTTTGCATTTGCGATACTCACTCAAAAGGAAACGAAACAGTTTACAACACAAACAATTAAACAAAATGATTATTATCATGTCATTTTTACATGAATTGAACTAAGCTGCTAATTGCATTTAATCAAAATATTTTAGATCATCTTAATGAAATTTTACAGTATTCGAGGCAAATAGTAAGCGCTCAAATGAATTGCAGTCAACCTGAAACACTACACGAATGTTAATCAAAACATCCTTAAGTTGAATAAGTGACAATGAAATGAAATAAATGTAATGAAAATGCCAAAGATAAAATTATGATTTTATTTTCAATTGAGTTATTCCGGCCACAAAGATTTTTTTTGTTCACTTTTGGTTCTCAATAATATTTTAAAGAATTTTAAATCGTATTTTCAAGCTGTGAACAGGTGACGGTGCGTTATGCTTATGCATTGTTTTATAGTTAAACATAAAACATCATCAGCCTCCATCCGAACGCAAAAGCTAAAAATTCAATTATATTACTATCAGAAAAAGATAACAAAAGTGCAAGTAACTTGAAACATAATTTTAGCTATAGAAGAATATAATAGTTTTTAAGTCATAAGAATAAAATGGGATGCGATATTAGTTTACCTCTTTTTCAGAAGCAAACAAATAAATTTACAACACTTTTGTTTAAACCTTTTCGTAAAATTTCGGGTTTGAATAAAGTATACTTTAAAGAAACGCTTCGTAACCTCGCATTTCTGAAAATATCCACAAATAACAATCAGAAGATTAAATGAAATAAAATTCTTTGCGAACTGTCTGTTCCGTATACCACCCGCATAAATCCCAGGTCATTCTTGTAAGTCCACCCGATGCAGACAAAATAAAAACATGAAAGTGAAAATACGATAAAAGCAAAAACAAAACAAAGTATGTAATGAATACAATAATTAAATGTAACGCTATGTAACTGATAATAAAGATGCAAAAGCAATTGGAAACAGAAAGAATTCGGCAAAACGATGCAATTAAATAAATGAAAATTAAGAAATGAAATTACCGAAATTAACCAAATAGAATAGCAAAGTAAATACAATAGTTTTTTTTTAGTTTATTATATAAATGTTTAATAATAATAACCGTTTGTAAAGTCATTTTTTTGCGAAGCGTTGTCTCGATTGAAAATGAAAAGATATATATATATACAAAATAATATAATAAAAATGAAAAGCGGACGCAATACTTAATAAGTACGAAATGAACGAGTGGCATCTAAGCGTATGAATTTATGTAAGCAGAATTTAAAGTCACAACTAGACGACGAACACAGATGTTCATACATATATGCATTGGTCGTTCGTTTATACAATGAAAATATTGAATTGCGTTGCTAGCTGCTGACGTGAATTGTGTTGGTACAATAGCGAGTGAAATTTGAATTGATGCAAGATATCCAAATTTGGTATTGTGCGTGTATTACAGTATTACTGAGTAAAACACTCACATGCATGCAAATACTTAACATCACACACATACATTCTAAGAAATGATAATAATAAACATTTATATTTTGATAAAATAAAACAAACTGTTCTCTGCCTTGTTTTCAATTACATTACAAAGCCATTCTTCCGACAAGCGAGTAATTGAATTTTTCCATTCAAAAATGAAAAAATAGGACAAGTAAAGGACACTATCCTAAGTTAATTTTACACGATCGTGAACTATTTTTAAACAATCTCAACAAATTTAAGTAGAAGCTGCTCCTAGCGAAAGAAATACCCTAAATTGTAAAGAAAAGCCAAGACTTTGTTTATTGTGGTTCTAAAAGAACATAGTAGTATGTGTAAGGTATCGTAGGTGTGAGATGGAAAATTCCATTCCAAGGGTTGTCATCATAGACACATTCATTTGTTCCTCACACACTCCAGTATACCATGAATATTACTGGTCAAAACTATTCTGTCTGTCCTCAGTCTGTGACAAAATTGTCGTGCGGTCCGGTTAGTGCGAAAAAATGCATACATCGTGAAATATTCCATTGGAGCTTTTGAACGCAGGTTTTTGCGTTGTTCACTACTGTTGAAGGGGAATAGAGTTTCTAGAGCAGGTAACCATTCTATCTCACTCACGCACACACTAAAGCAAGGTGTCAATGTTCTTCGCCGATTGCGGTGCTATGCCTTTTTCGTCTTCTTTGTTGAAACACACAGCAGTCGCTAGATGGCAGTCAACACTCGATAAGTGGCACACAACACTCGCTAGATGGCAGTAATACCCTTACAAAAATATTTGCGTATTTTTATCCCTAAATATTCATAGATAATTTACTTAGGTAGCTTTTTTTTATACAAATTTTAGATACTATACAATTTAACAACTGAAATGTTAAATTGATATATATTATTATTATTTGAATATTTGTATTAACAAAATATGTAAGATAATCAAAGGTGCGTAAGTTATGCTTGTGTGGGCATTAGTGCTGCAGTGCTCCTATTCACAACCTTAAAAAAAAACTAGAAAGGCAGGGCTATAGTCGGGCGTAACCGACTATAGAAAACCCTGTACCCAATCCAAAACTGAATATATATTTTTTGTTGCATTAATATTTTATATTCATTTTGTAAGGATATCTCAGGAAAAAAATTTTTTTTTTGTCAAAAACCCATTTTCGGCATATCGTTCCTATGGCAGCTATATGTTATAGTAAACCGATATTTATTATATTCGGGAATATGATTGGATATTACTTAAAACAATTAAATTCAACATTTGGAAACGATATCTTAATAAACAAAAAAGTTTTTCTCAGTAAATGTTGTTTTTCGGCCGATCGTTCCTATGACAGCTATATGATATAGTAAACCGATATTTATTATATTCGGGAATATGATTGGATATTACTTAAAACAATTAAATTCAACATTTGGAAACGATATCTTAATAAACAAAAAAGTTTTTCTCAGTAAATGTTGTTTTTCGGCCGATCGTTCCTATGACAGCTATATGATATAGTAAACCGATATTTATTATATTCGGGAATATGATTGGATATTACTTAAAACATTTAAATCCAAAATTTGGTAACGATATCTTAATAAACAAAAAAGTTTTTCGCAGTAAATGTTGTTTTTCGGCCGATCGTTCCTATGACAGCTATAAGATATAGTAAACCGATATATAATATATTAAGATATGTAATTGGGCATTAGCTAAAACTGTTAAATCCAAAATTTGGTGGAGATATCTTGAAAAACAAAAGGGTTTTTGTTACTAAATGTGGGTTTTCACCCGATCGTTCCTATGGCATCCTATATATTATAGATCGAATATCGAAAAAAAAAATAAACTCGTTATGCCTATGGATTGGGAGAGTCTCCTTGCAAAATTTGGTGGTTGTAGGTCTGTACGGACAGGCAGACAGACGGAAATGTCTAGATCGACTCGAATTTTGATTCTGATCAAGAATACATGCTTTATATATATATATATATATATATATATTTTATATTTTGAACTCTGCACGCTATCGAAGTAAAAAAAAATACGAAGATTTTAGTTAAAATGCTCACTGCATTCCATTGAGCCGTTTAGGAGCCTATTCGAGACAAAGATTTAGATAGACAGACAGACAGATAAACAGTTATTAGTATTATTGACGTATGTATTTCGAATTTTAAGAAATTATAAACATAGTCTATTCACTTAAATGATTAACAAAGGATTTGCAACTATCTATGTTGCGTGCTAATGCGCGAAGTTCGCTCGATATATTTTCCTGTTTCTGCCACAACAATCCTCTTTTGCAACATTTTGGGGCTTCCCCTGGATCTTGCGCCTTGGGGGTTCCATTCCAGTATGCCATGAGGTATTTCGTCGTTATTTTTGCGAAGGGTATCACTTCTAAAATCTGTTATTTATGATTGAGCTTCGTGAAAATAGCAGTTTTCCTGTTCCCGCGTAGAAATTGAATTTTATTTATTCGCAACGGGTCTATGTACTCCAAAAAGTCCTTGCTAGAGCTCGGGAAAGCTAGAAACTGGAAAATGGTGATGGCGGATGGCCAAGTTTTTGAAGCACCAAAAGCTTAAAAAATTCGAATTAATTGATAAAAAAATGCTAATTTCCATGTTCCTGCATTTATTGCATGTATTATTAGAGAAACTTGCGAAAGGAACGGTTGTGTGAAGTTGGCTGGCTTTGAAAGATGAAGCAAAACTTCAGAGACTTTACAGAAATTATGAAAAAGAAAAATTGAAGAAAAGTTCTTTGAGTTTGTGTAGATAATATTTTGCTTGCGCCTGTTGCGTATTATTTGTAGCCAGTAAATAAAGCCTAATGATTCAATCCATCTGATGCCACTTCAGTACTTAGTCATTGTAAACGTCGCCCAAGTCGCATTTAAGCAGGGGCAGTAGGTTGTTTCTTAGCAAAGCGAGGACTTCCCCCAGCCGGGGCTAACTGTGAAGATAGTTATGCAATTAAAAACAAATGCAACGCATTCTTAAAATTGGCGAAAACATAGAGAGGAAAAAATAATTGATAGTAGCTCCGGCAGGTCTGCTCTGGTGACGGCGTAACTAAGCTTGTACAGCCACTTATTACAAGGCTGTAGTGACCGTCCGCTTCATTTGTACATAATAAGCGCACGTGGGCTGATGCATGCTGTGCAGCTGGTTGCCATTGGTTCGGTTGCCGTGCCAACTATTCGGATACAAGCGTGTGTACATGTGTAGTATATGAAATGAAAGCTCGTGTGTGTACCTGTGCCAAGTGAAATTCCGAACAGTTCATTTGTATCCACTTTGCGGGCTTCATTTATACTACAACGACGATTGCGTTTCAATGATTTTGTTATTTTGAACATTTGTTTTTGTGCTCGTTGGCATTTAATTGGCAACAAATTGCCTTGTTGGGTGCCAGTTGTCTCTCCTATGCTGTAATGGCCTGTTTATGTTCAACCTTGGAGGTATACACGAACCTAACAATTCTTCATTTGAAACCATAACGTCAAACAAGGAACATATTTTCAATGAAATGCTCTGTTACCTCAGTCAAGAATTTATTAAAAATTCTTCTAAAAATACTCACTAGGACATGCAAGGACCGGTCTACCTCAAAGGCTTTTGCTTGCCCGGCGGCACATTAATAAAAAATACTTTAGTTTGAAATAAAAATGTGAATAATTCCTTTTTCCAATTCGTTTTTTCCAACTTGAAAAAAAAATCTTGCATCGCAAATACATCCAAGCACATTTAGCCCAAGTTTAGTTATCAGAGCCATAGACCTATCCAACTAGAAAGCGACACACATAAATGTGAACTTCAGATAATTATTGCAAAAATAAAAACAATGAACTACGACGCCAAAATCAAAATAATCAATTAAGTGCGCTTATCAAAATATACGCATGCGTCAAACGGGAATGTCCTTAAGCTTCCTTACTTTTCAGCCTAGTAGTCTATAGTATAATCGGTATATAATATGTTTCTTTACCAAACTCCAGGGAGACTTGGATTATGTTAAAGATATGTGCCGATTGTTTGATCCTCCTATATGTCAGCGAGTCTTGGCTGACAATACAATCTTTAGAGCAAAGCTTATGGATAATCAGCGACGTACCCGGTACCCGCCGAAAGTGGGGATGGAGGGGCTATAAACTATAAATGTCCACATAAGACAAGCAATTCTTGCTAAAAGATATGGCATCCGTACCATAGATGTATACAAATGTTAAATTCCGATCGACTTTTATGACAATTAAAAGTGACTTTAGTTGGATAGCTGCTTACGAAATTTTGCAAGAAATTATATAAAGCATAATTTTGATTATTTTGTAATAAATAGATTTAATAATTAATGGAATATTGTTTTCAATTTATTTTTTTTTTTTTGTTGGAAAATTTGATTTGCACATGTTGCGCAATGCGCAACCTGAAAGTATGCAATGATTTATTATCGACTAATATGGCAGCATATTTCTCATCGTTGCGAAGCAATATATACATATAACTATATAAATATTTTTCCCTTGGGGATAAATACTTTATAATGAAGTCAATTTCACATGCTTAAATGCAGCTAATTATTGCTGCAAAATGCTGCATATGTGTCGTTTTTAAATTCAATTAATTATTTTACTGAGCTGCTACTTCATAAGTGAAATTCAAACCAATTGTGCGAATATTAATTTAATGATGGAATAATAATCCACGACTACTGCAAAATGCCAAATGTGTATTGGTTTTAGGAAAATGAAATGATACGTACAGGGGCCGAAAAGTGCGTGTGCGATGATATGTTTGTGCTTATACATGCTCGCACACATACCCCCACACCGCATACACATATGTATAGTGCGGAGTCTAGTATTACAAGTTAATTATCTTGTAAAAAGCTGAAACTGGAAATCTGTGCACAAAGGAAACTACTTTCACCCCAATCCCTTCATTAACATCGCACACCACTCACAATAAGTATGAATTTGATGCGTGGCTGCTGTTGTGTTGTGTTGTGTTGTATTGTGTTGTGTTGTGGGTGTCAAGGTTGTTATTCATTGCGACTATTTGCTTTTATCATTTGAACAGCTGCTATCAGTTGCTTTACTTCCCTGCCCGATTTCAGCTTAAGCTTTACAAAGATTTGCTTACTTGTGTGCGTTGTTTTTTTTTTTTTTTTTGAATCAAAAAGCAAACTTGCACTTAAATCTTTTTATATTTGCTTCATTTATTAAGAGCTAATTGAAATACTATGTCTTTATCAATGTGCATGTGTGTACATCGCTTTATTTGTTTTAACAAATGCAAAAAGAAAAAATAAAACTGCACTTTCAAATGGAATTACGCGTATAAGTCAGCTTTGTTTAGTTCTCAGCGGATTATATTCTAAAGTGAGGTTTTCTTTTATCAATAGCATCGCAGTCGATGTGAGTCAAAGCTTTTTCTTTTTGAAATTGCCCTCAGGTGTCATTGGCAAGTGGCTTTACTTAATAGCTACTTTCGTAGGACAGGGGATCCTGCAATTTAAGCATGAAGCTTTAGGCAAAGTTATAGTAGGCATTTACTAGTTGGAGAAAGTGTCAAGTTTTGGATTAAAATGATCAAGCGATTTTTGATAGTTTATTCGATAGAAATTTTCTGCTCTTAACAGTTTTTGAGAGTCAAGTGTGTGAGAAAAGTTGAAATAAATGAATTAGATTTTTGCAATGTGGCTCTAAATCACGGAAGGAATCGTCTTTATGTGGATGTTTTGTAGATATGCAGCTCTGGTAACTGCGGGTGTTTATTCAGAGTAGAAAAATAAAATGGTAATTGTTTTTGAAATATTTTTTGTGTTTCCTTTTAAGTTTTTTTCGTCACTCTGACGCATTAATTCGATATTCATAGCTAGAACACGTGTGCCATTGAAATGCCAATTTCAGATTCCGATTTTTTCGCTTGCTAAAACAAAGCCCCGTCGCGCTGTTAAATGATACAGGGGGGGAGGAGGTTGGTTGGTTTGTCGTTGTGTATTATCGTCATGGGTCACACTGTTTGGATAATAGAAACAACAAATAAAAATTCACAAAAATAGTTACATTGTACGATGTTCAATGAACCACTCTCTCTTTCTTCCTCTCTCTCTTTATCTCTTTATCTCTTTCTCTCTCTATCTCTCTCTCTCTCTCTCTTCCCCTCTCTCTCTCACTGTACTTCTTTCTGTCTATGTCAAAGTGAAATATATGTACAACTTAACGATTATTGTTGTTGTTGTTATTGTTGTTGTTATGTTGTGCAATAGCAATCTCAAAAGCCCCCTGGTGGGTAAGCATACCTATGTAAGCATGCAAGAGTCGTACCTTTGTCTGTGTCCATTACATTGTTACGGAGTGCGGGCTGGGTAATCCAGTGTCAGCTCTTGGTAATTTCGTTTGGCAGGTTGGTATGGCTAAAGTTGTTGTTATTATTGTTATTATCGTTGTAGCTATGCTGTATTACCTTATACGATGGCAAAATGCTACTCAATATGCTACAAATACAGAAAATATTATGGTGTTACGCATTCATGCTGTTACGCTGGAAAATTAAGATTTATATGCGCAAGCCAAGCCAGAGTGTCCTTTCATGGCTAAACAAAAGATAAAATGTACCCATATACACACACACATACACACACACACACATACACACCGCCCACTTCGCCCACACCGCACACAAATTGCCTACAAACTGCGGTACTCAGCCGCCTGGGGGAGCGCAAGGAAAACATTTAAAAATCAAAACAATCAAAAAAAAAAAAAAACAAAACCTGTTCGTGTTTTCTTTTTAATTGAATTTCAAGGCAACTGCTCCGAGTGATAATACACTCATTTGTATATATTTAATTTTTCGGTCAATTGTTCGTTCTTGATTCTTGGTGTTAAGTGCCACCACGTTTTGTCCATTTGATTTTCTTTTAATTTGTATTTTTTAGTTTTTGCCCAAAATCAAAGCATGCAGAAGCAAAGCTGAAATGAATCGCATCCAATCGAATCAAACCAATGAATTATTAGTACAATAGATACGCAACGCAGCCAAAGGTCATTGCGTCGGCCACGCCCCGATGTGCTGATGTGTTGATGTGTTATTCTTTTGCTTTTGCTTTATTATAACACTTGCACTCTGCTACATATTGTTGACGTTGACAAGTGAGTCGCTCCAATAGCGTTTGTATAGATTACCGCCAGCAAGAGTCTATTATTATTGTATGTGTTACTATGCGAATTATACAGGATTCGAAATAGACCAGGATTCGTTTTCTACACAATGGTTGGTCGGTCATTGCGTGGCATTGTTGTGCTTCGTGTTGTCTCCTTGTTTATGTATACTTAATCTAAATTTGCTTAATTGATTTTATTGCTTTTTGTATAGACACATACACAGACACATACCTTGATATAGACACAAACATGCATGTACATATGTATGTATGTATGTTTGTGTAAGTAGATACATACATACATACATATAAACCGCGATCCATGCTGGCGCTTCGCATTGCATGACTCGATTTTCGCTTAATTTTAATCAAGCTCCCACTGATTTTGCTACTTCATTTAATTGTTAACTTTTAAGCTTGCTGCGTGCAAGGGGAAAGAAAACAAAATCAAAACATTTCTAATGAAACAAAAACAACAGATGAAGAAAAAAAATCAAATGGTATTAAACTTGATTTCGTTTGTTTGTTTATTGTGTTTTAATTTCAGCTGCGGCGGCTGCAGTTACCTAGCAACAAAAACAACAACAACAACAACAACAATTACAATAAAAAAGCGCAATATCTCGCCATACATAAGACGATTCGACACTCGTAAGCTGGATTATCGCTAAAGATGAAGTCCGCACCTCAGGAGTATATTTGTACATACCGAAAACTATAGCAACAACAATACCCATATACTCGTATATATTCTAATATACACATGTATTTATTGCATATGTATATGTAACACATTATATACTTGTACAAATACATATGTTATGTGCTTTGCAAAAATTGTACTTCTCTATAACGAATATACCATATATTATGAATATACTCATAGAAACTACAAAAAACATAAGTATACTCGTATTGGCTTAATGTCATGTAAACACAAACTTCCAGCCAAAGTTCATCTTTTAAATTGCGATTTTTGGTGCATTGAAATTGATTCGCGCGAAAGAGTGCAATTATCGCAAAACGTAATTGCTTTTTGAAGATTTTCTTTATAAGGGAAACGTAAGGTCCGCCAAGCAAAAAAAACTAACTTGAATTAAATTAATTTAATAACGATTAAATATATGAATTAAATTTTTCAATAGTTTTAAAGTAGAAATGATGTGAAATGAAGATAAAAGCAACATATTTTTCTTTAACCTCCCTATGACAAAACCTCTCTAAAACGAACTGATTGGCCGGCCCCAGCGTATTCGTTATGGAGGAGTCCGACTTTAGACTTTGTTTTTTAAATATGTTCTATATATTTATGACATCTATTTCTAACTTCTTTTAGCTTTAGTGTAATTTTTCAGAGATTTAAAAATTCGAACCACTCAGTAACTGTGAAATTATGAAGCTGTTAATGGCCTTCACTTGTTGCTCCTCCACGTTGCGGAAAGTGGATTATGTTAAAAGTTTCTTGTACTTTTCCGCGTAAACAACAGCAGCAAGAGCCAAGAAGTTATAATAATCTTTATTGAAAAAAAGAAGAAGATCTTTGCGTGAATGAACGTTAATCCTTGATTCATTTTCACTAAAAATAATAAAAGAAAAAGTTATAGTGCACAGAATGCCTGCGCACTAAAACCAACAAGTAACCGATGAAAACATTATGGCGCAGAAATTTTCATGAGAACTTTGCCAACCCCAATCACGCATTCCGCTAGTGACTTTCGTGCAATGAAGTGTTACATTAACATAATACGAACTAGAAAGGCAGGGCTATAGTCGGGCGTAACCGGCTATAGAAAACCCTGTACCCAACCCGAAACTGATGAAAATACGTTTTGTTTCTTCAATATTTTTTATTTATTATAAAAGGATATCTCAAGAAAAAACAATTTTTTTTTTAGTAAAAGCCATTTTTTGGCTGATCGTTCCTATGGCAGCAATATGTTATAGTAAACCGATGTTTATCATATTCAGGATTATGGTTGGAGGTTACTTTAAATTATTAAATCCAAAATTTGGTAACGATATCTTTATAATCAAAAAAGTTTTTCTCAGTAAATGTTGTTTTTCGGTCGATCGAACCGATGTTGATCGGCAGTTATATAGAATAGTGATATAGAAAACCTATATACATAATATTTAGATAAGTCATTGGACATTAGCTAGAACGATTAAATCCAAATTTTGGAAACGATATCTTAAAAACCAAAAGGGTTTTTCTTACTAAATGTGGGTTTTCGGCCGATCGTTCCTATGGCAGCTATATGTTATAGGTCGAATATCGAAAAAAAAATAAACTTGTTATGCCTATGGATTGGAAGTCTTCGTGCTAAATTTGGTGATTGTAGGTCTAACCGTTTCCGAGATCCGTGCGTTCATACGGATAGACAGACAGACGGACATGGCTAGATCGACTCGCCTTTCGATGCTGATCAAGAATATATATACTTTGTGGGGTCTGCCCGTCCGAGGCGTCCTTCTGCCCATTTTTTGGTACAGGGTATACAAAAAAAAAATAATAAATAATGTTGAAATTAATATGTTGAATGCTGTGAACTGCTCAGAATTGTGCTCTCAGATTCGAATCTTAGATATGGTGAACAAAAATGAGATTCGCACATATTTTATATAGTATATAGACGAACTCACTCCGGCGGTACTTTGAAAGGATTCTAACAGGGCAGGGGTTTAGGTTACCTTAGGCAACTTTACGATCATTTCCTGAATTGGCATATCATAGCGTCGAAATAGTTTCAAGTAACACGCAACTGTCTTTAAGGTCCTTATAAAATGAAGACACATAAAAGCATGTTTTCGCATTTCAACTGCCATGAAGCAGAGTGACTGCCTTGGCCGAAACTTTCCATGTGCCCGCTCTAGTGTTTGATGTTTGCGCTGAGCGTCAGGACTGCATACAAATTATGCTAAAAAAAGGAGCAGCAGCAAATCTGAACACGCTACTCGAACAAATCCAAACTTTGGCTGGGTCTCGCCGTTGAGCTGACTTGCGGTATTCCATATGGAATAACCGTTTTCTTAACATACGGTACGTTACTTTTATGACCTCATTTGAAATCGAAAAATTAGTAACCGAAAACCCTCAAAGGACTTTCAATGAAATTATATTTAATAATAAAGACGCGTACATGAAGCGCAAGCAAACAGAGAATGAATCGCTTTGGGAGTTGGGTGGCAGCGATCGAATGAACGAACGAACGAACGAACGAACGAATGAACATGAACGAATGCCCGAACGCCTTCAGTTCGAAGCATGCTGCATAAGCCACTTGTAATAATCTTCCCTCTAACTAGGCTAACCCATGCCAGGGCCAGGGCCAGAGCCAGAGCCAGGCGCTTGCGTAGACTAAGTAAAATTAAAACAAAAGCGTGAAACGTCATGGTAGAAAAGAGCCAATGCTCGGTCTGAGTGAAGCACATGCGACGACGTTTAAAACAGCCAAGACAACAGCAGCAGCAGCAGTTGCCCTGGCGTCTCCGAGTTCCCCGTTCCCCCGTTACCCCGTTCCCTCGTTCTGTGCGTTGCCCATGCCGTGGTGGCCAAAGAGACGTTGGAAGTTCTGTGTAAACTGTATATGCGTACAGAATACGATTAAAAACACAAGCCATGTGCAAGCGTAATTGTGTCCGTGTGCGTGTGTGTGTGTGTGTGCGTGTGTGTGTGTGTGCGTGTGTGTGTGTGCGTGTGCGCGTGTGTATGGGTGTAAGTACGCAAATGTAAGTGAGTGTGTGAAAGTGAAGGATTGGGACTTGATTTTCACTCTCCTTGATGTTGCTGTCTAATGCTCACGCAGCCAAACACACAGCTGGCAGCAAGGCAGTCTGGCGCCAAAAATTGTGGCTGACTTAACAAATTTTTATGATGCTACAGAGAGAGAAGAAAGGGGGAAAAGGAAACCTAAACGCCATATTTGAGACCTCGCTGACATTAGAGCCCAGCAGTAGGAATAACAACGACAGGGCAACAATGTGGCACTCCCACGTCTGCCAGCCGGTTGGCTGACTCCACTGACTCCAACCCAAGCAAGTCGCCAAACCGTATGCGCGCACATTAGCGCCACGGGCACACGAAGTCAAGTCAGTCTATAGTTTATTTGTACCTTACTGAATTGTACATGGAAAAAAGAAATACAATGTACATACATACATACATACATACATACATACATACATACATACATACATATATGAATATACATATACACGCACTTACATATGTTGGCACGCATGTATGTATGTATATATCTGTATATAGGTGACATGTCATGAGACAAATGACGCCGACAATGCCGACAATGCCGACAACGCCGCTAATCCGCACGAGTGCCCGCTGTTGTTGTTGTTGTTGTCGTAGTGGATGCTGTGCGAGGCGCCAAATCATCAATTTCGACCATTGCAAAAGTGGCAAACTATGGCAACCATGCCAGTGTCGGCGGGGCTGGCTCTGTTGGCTCTGTTGGCCCTGCTGGCGACGGTGTCGACGGTGGCGACGGTGTCAACGGTTGACGGTGGTGATGGTGGTGGCAACGTTGCCGGCAGCAGCTCTGGCGTTGACAACACACGCCAGTCAATTGAAGTTAACTTGCGCCAAAGTGAAATGAGCAAAACGCCAGAAAGCTAAATGCAACAATAACAAAAGCAACGACAATGACAACAACCAACAAAAAACAACAAACAACCAACAACAAATAACGAAAGAACCAATAGTTCAACTGTGAACCACGTCAATAGGGTTGTTTTGTAGATGAAAAGACATCACCATCAGCCGCCACCCAGCCACGCGCCCCCTCACCTCCTATTAGCGGCCGACACTCTGGCTGACTTACTTTGCTTGCCTGACTTGCCTGACTTGCCTGACTTGCCTGTCGTACATATAATCGAGCGGTAATTGTACACCAATTTGGCTTATGAATATAAATTAACTAGAAATGCTGTGGTGCTCAAAGAAATAAACATTATTGTGTTATTTTCGAAAAGTCAACATCATAACAACAACAACAATAACAACAACAACAACATCAATAACAACATGAGAAATGACAACAACAACAACAAAGGCAACAACAAAGGCAACAGCAACGGCATCGGTAGCAGTAACAAAGGCAAGGAATAACCTTCAATGCGAACAAAAGCCAACAGAATTGAAAGGAAATACATTTTTTGTTTTGTTTTTTTCCTTTTTTTTGTCATATTCAGTTAAACTTTTTTCCTTTTGCTGTGCTCCACATGGGCTTATTCGTGTTACATCACGCTCAAAAGAATCTCTGCTAAGGACCGAATTATTTCAAATCATACAAGGTACCCATTTGTGTCCTTTGCAATTGGAAACCAAGGCGACTAGTTCATTTGCATAAAAAAGGCCAATGCACATGCTACGGCAAGGCAAAACAGTTCGAATAGAATAATATTACAAAATAAATTTATAGTTTTGTCCATACGCAGTTGCGCCATAGTCAGCGTGAACATCCTTCAAGATGCATTCAGCATACTCCGCCTTCCGATTAGCATTGTAGTTTCTTCCTTTAGTTGGCAGCCATCTGCATTCTTAGCTTCGGTGAAAGTTAATACCGATTTACTGCATTTATTTGCACTGGACACAAATGTAAATTTCATATTGAATTGACAACGCTTTACTAAGAACGCATGGAGTCAGCCGCGCTGCAGCGACCGAGCCGTGGGAAGGCAGAGCTATGAGCTGAAGTGCATGCGGGTTATTTTCATAGTGCGCCATTTTCTTAATTTTCTCATGTTAATCCTCTAACACGTAACAGTGTCTCAGGCGCCTTTTATATTATTCACATTAAAAAAAAATAAATAAAAGCTTTTAAGTCATTTGAATGTTTTTTCACAGACAATCATTAGCTCACCAACTAATATGCGAAACATAATTTTCGAGCATACATTTGAATTTAGGAGTAGTCTTAAAGGGTTAACTGTTTCGTCATACGTAAACCCATAAAATATATTTCGGAAAGTGCGAGAGAAGTATATGTTCTTCCTACCATTATAACACACATAATTGCAAACGACAACCGAGAGTATGACGACATACGAAAACAAGAACCTATAGACTACAGTCACTACTCTTGGTAAGAGCGCAGCACGGCAGAAGAAGTATTATTCGATTGAAAACGAAGCATCATCCGATCGTCCAATCATGCGATTGTCCAACTGGTGTGAGCGCTGCATAAGATAGTACAAGTATATTCATTTATTGGCAAATGTTTTTTTTTTTAACAAAACAAAAAAACCAAAAAAGTCATACACGGTATATGCATTTAAAACCCGAAGCCGAACTTGAAATTAAAATCATATAATACTTAGCGCCATCTATTAAAGTAAGGTGATCAGTGTATGAGTCTTACTCAAGTTTACACCTGGTGTAAGCGATTTATGCTTTGGAAAATTATAAACACCTTCGGACTTCTTTTTATTACTTATTTCCTGTTCTGCTTATACTTACTTTGTACTCAACAAATACTTATGCAAATATAAATATTTATATATATATGTATATATGCAAATACAAATACTCCTTAGTTGTAAAGCCATTCAAAAGGTAAACTCTTAAAACTAAAACTAAATAATGCAAACATAACCAAATAAGACTCTTATTATAATGAAATTAAATTGGAATTGAAAAATACTTAATCATTACATTGACTGAATGCAGAATCTGTGTGCCTGCCCCGGTGCGGGTGTTATGCATATCCAAACCAAAAAAACCCCAAGTGCATCGTTTCTATATTTGCAATAAAAAAAAAAAAAAACATAAGTGTGTGTGCATCGCGCACAACGACGAACCATATTCGACCTTCATCATCGAAAATCCCAAAAAGGGCCTCAGCATAATGAAACTGGCTTAATGAATAATTCGGATTTCGTGTGCACTTTTCGTTAACAATTTTATGGTAATATATTTTTTGTTATCATAATATTTGATAAAAAAAAAATTTTAATATTTGTTTTTACGAAAGGCCAAACAAAATATTATTGGTTCATTTATGAAAATTTTTACTTACACGAAGCACTTTTGTGATGCTTGCCCTCGATTAGATAATTTAAATATAGCAATTGCTTCATAGTTGTCAGAGCACATTTGTTCCTCGTTGATTTTTTCTGGGTTATTGTTTTTAAGGAGCACTTTATTACAGAATGCTTCACTTGCCACAGTTTCCATAAAGATGTGAAGTAGAAGCAGCACATACAGTCTTCTTGCCATTGTTGTTGGTGCTGGCGTATGGCGCAAAATACAAAAATAAATCGAATAAATCAAAAGAGTCAATTTATATTTAGAGTGTAACCCATAAAATGAAGACTTATAAAGTTCGTATCACAATTACATAAATAATTATATGCATGTATCATGTGCGCGTCGTCGTCCTATTTCAATGTGCCAAGGATCGCAGCGTAAATGCGAAAGCCCAATATAAGCGCTTATGTATGTATATGTACAGTTAGTCGCAAAACTATTCGTTGCAAGGTTATTGAGACAAAAGCACACATTCCTCAGAGTTCGGGCGCACCCGACTATGGAATACCCTGTACCCAGTTTCAAATTTAAAAAAACTTAGTAAAAATCAGTTTTTGGCAGATCGTTCCTGCGGCAGCCAATATGGATATAACCTAAAATTATTAAATCCAAAATTTGGTGCCGATATCTTAATAAACTAAAAAGTTTTTCTCACTAAATATTGTTTTCAGTCGATCCTGCCTCGTTCCTATGGCAGCTATGTCCGATTTTGTTTGGTTAGTAAATGTAGGTAGGTTATAGGTTGAATATCGAAAAATCAAAATAGTCTCGCCTAAGCCTGTGGATTGGGAAAGTCTTCGTGCCGAATTTGGTGGCTGTAGGTCTAACCGTTTTCGGGATTCGCGTGTTTGTACGGACAGACAGATCGACAGACATGGCTAGGTCGACTCGCCTTTCGATGCTGATTAAGAATATATATATTGTTGTTGTTATGGTTCTATACGTAAAACGTGTATTTATTATTCAAAAACCTTGCAACGAATCGTTTTGCGACTAACTGTACATATACATATGTGTGTACGTATGTATAGATGATAAACATATGTACATGTCCCAACTAACTATGCTTGTATATGTATTATGAAAGAGTATGCGCTCGCATAGTGAATGCGTTCCTCTATTGGGTTTACAATTGCATTTAAGGCACACATACACGTATACACGCATACACGCACACATAGCCTCCTCCTGACTGGCTTGGCACC
Source organism: Stegana nigrithorax (assembly GCA_037044495.1). Taxonomy (NCBI): domain Eukaryota; kingdom Metazoa; phylum Arthropoda; class Insecta; order Diptera; family Drosophilidae; genus Stegana; species Stegana nigrithorax. The sequence goes on from JBAMBQ010003533.1 coordinate 18,444, forward strand.
CTTTTCTTCTGCAGACTTGGCTTAAAGAAACTATCAATGTCATTGGAGAAATTTACACGCTGTGTGGGCGACAAGAAGCGACAACGAGTCGAGCTAAGCTGAGCTGAGCGGAGCTAGAGCTGTTGCTGTTCCTGTTGCTGTTCCTGTTCTTGCTGTTGCTGTTGCCTTTGTCGCTGTCCCTGCCAGTTGCCTTGCTGGCTTCAGTCTTCAGTCTTCCCTCTGGGTGTCGTTTGTAACTCAATCTGTGGTCGCGCGCACAAGAACGGGGGTGGTTAACTTGGAGCTGTTCGCCATATGGTGCTTAAAGAAGAAGAAATTAACTAACACACACTCAATTGTAGCACAATGCCACACTGAGAAAGTCGTTAGTCTGTTGTTTGCGTTGCCTTGCCTTGCCTCGCCTTGCCTATCGTTGCCTATCCTTGCCTAGCGGTGTGTTACGTTGTGGATGGCTGGATCTCTGCGTCTAGGGTAGAAGCAGCAGACGTAATCGTCGCGCCATCGTCAGTTTCATAAGTGCTGAGTTTCGTTAGCATAACAGTCGTGTGGATGTCATGGCTGTTGTGTTGTGTTGTGCTGTCGCTGCCATTTGACTTGAAATGCGTTTTATTTACTTCCGTTGAATATTGCCTGTGTCTCATAAAAAACTCTGCAAGCCTGCATCCACAAAGCATTCACGCTCTGAGCATCAGTCGCCTGCTGCTATTTACTTATAAAGACTAAAACAGTTTGCGGCAATCAAATCAAAATGTTTGTCAACGATAGACATTCTCGAATCCTGTGAAGTGCCTGGCAACCATTTAAGTGTTGTAAGTAGCAACATTTGTGGCTAGACATGGCAGCAGCAAAAAACTATCTACGCTACACAAGTTGCATCAGCTGGCAGACAGTCGGACGGCAGGCGGCAGGCGGCAGGCGGCAGGCTGCAGAGCCGTTGCACTCAAAGGTGTTGCAACAAGAGTCCAGTTAGTTAATGCATAACCCATACGTAGAAGTGCGAGTTAGTCTGCTCGATTGCTGACAGCGTGCAACAGCCGATTAATGAGCAGAAGCAACAGCTGCAACAGCCGCAATGCCATATTGTGTATGTTGATGTATGTTGTATATGGGTCACAGCGAAGCTTTGCTTGAATACGCGACCAAAATAAGTGCTAACCAAAAAAGTGTGCCAAGCACAGACAGTCGTCCGAATTCACACACAGGAAACTCGCAGGCGCAGGTTTTACATGTATGTATGTGTATTATAGATAGCTGAATAAGTATGTACATTGAAATGTATATGTATTATTTGTACAGTCGACCCTCGGTTAACGAACGTTTCGGATAACGAAAAAACTTTGTAGCATAAAATCGGGCGCACCCGACTACAGAATTCCCTGTATCCAATCCAAAACTTATTAATTTTTCTTTTATTTTAAAATTTTATTTTAATTATGCAACGATATTTTAAGAATCAAACAAGTTTCTCTTAGTAAAATTCCTTTTTCGGCCGATCGGTCCTATAGCAGCTATATGTTATAGTAAACCGATATTCATCATATTCAGATATATGATTGGATATTACTCAAAATTATTTAATACAAAATTTGGTAACGATATCTTAATAAACAAACATTTGTTCTCGGTAAATGTTGTTTTTCGGCCGATCATTCCTATCGCAGCTATATGATATAGTACATCAATATACATAATATTGAGATGTATAATAATAATAGAGTTATTAAATCCAAAATTTGGTAACGGTATCTTGAAAAACAAAACGGTTTTTGTTAGTAAATGTGGTGGAGTGTATTTGAATCAATTTGGTCTAAGCATTTCCCAGATGCGTGAGTTCATACGACTCGCCTTTCGATGCGGATCAAGAATATATATACTTTGTGAGGTCATATAGGACGTTCAACGATTCTTTCATGTTTTCCTTGGCAGATTGTGTCATTTCGTTTTATATTCAGTTCAGTTCAGTATTAAAAATGTTCTGGAACAAATTGTGTTCGTTGAGCGAGGGTTGACTGTATATGTAAATGTATGTACATGTGTGCATGTACGTATATACTACACAACATCTGTCTTTGTCAGCTGAATTGTCTGTCTTACTGCCCTTTTTATTATCCGCTTCGTCGCTCCGCTTCAGTTTCTGCTTTGGATTTGCCTTAGTACCAAAGCAACAAGTATCAAACATATGCACATTTCATACACTTCCTTCCTTCCTTTCTGACATTTTTACATTTCCCACAAGCACACACGCACACACGCTTCGGTTTTTCATTTTGCCGTTTGACTTTTGAACTGTTGGGCTACGTCTCATCATACACTCCTTAAACTAACCAAGAAAAATAAAAGAAAGAGAAAAGAAAAAAACAGATACACGTAAAAAAAACGAAACGAAACGAAACGAAACGAAAAAAAAGCAAAACAGACAAAAACAGTAAAGCCAAGAAGTTCGCATGCATGGGTTTCAGAGTGGGCATGTACTGTTTGCTGCACGCTACATTTATGCTCGTACCTTACAATGTACAATTTTTTTGCGCTATGCCTTGTGATGTTTTAATGGTTGTTGTTGTTCAGCTTCCTGGAAAAACAACAATAACAACAAGAAACCGAATAACGAGAAAAAAACAAGAAATAAACAAATATAAGCGCCACCAAAGAGATGAAAAGTTCCTGCTTTAAACGCCTTAAGTCAGTTGTTGTTGTTGTTGTTGTTGTTATTATTGTTGAAGCTGCTGCTACTGTTACATTCTGCACAAGAAGGAGCGAGTAACTCAAAAAAATGCCACCGCAAGTAAGAATTCTCAAAGATTGTTACTAGAGACAACCGGGTTAACACTCGTTACGAACAACGCCGCTGGCAACTTCACCCCTTGCCTTGGCTCGTCCCGCTCGCTGCTAGCCAAACCATGAGTCAGCCCGTCAGAGAGTCAGTTATTCGGCTCCCCAACATTAAGCTGCCACATACAGTTTGCTGTTTCGCACTCGTTTTCACATTGAATATGTCTGTGTGCTGGACTATCGGCTGAAATCCATTTGTACGAGATTTTCACCATGGCACGAAATTTCTGAACTGTTCATAATACATTTTAAACAGATGACTTCTAATACTGGGCGTAGCGCAGTCGGTGCAGCAATTGGTCTGGCACTGCAGCGGTCCCGGTTCGAGCCGTTTTCGGCGAGGAAGTTTTCTGTTTTATTCGATATATTAACGCTATACGGACATCACTAGTTCCAATTTTGAAATTTTTTTATATTTCGGTTGAAAATGCTTAATAATTATCTATATTGCTGCCTGAAATTTCCTTTACACTTTGAGGTACCATACTATCATAGAATGATTTTTATATGGTTAAATCGAAGACATATTAAATGATCCAATGTTTTTACTCCGAGGGGGAAAACTGTACTCTTTCTTTTTTGTTCTAGCTGCTACTCCTGCTTGTTGCTTCACTGTGACTGCGCATGTGCATGTCATGTTGTTTGTTTGTGTGTTTGCACCTTTGGGATGTATATGCCTATTGGCTAATGTGAAAAATAAAAGATCAATTATTATTTTAAAACAGACATCCAATTTGCCATAGACATAACACAGTCATCTTGCATACAAAAACACCAGCATCTTCCAGGCTGAGGTATGTACTATTGAAAGATGACAATTCGACAGCCAGGTTGCCATATGAGCTCTATCCTTACACAGTCTGATGTCAAAAGTGGTCATAGAAACCAAGAACGCCTTAGGTCTCACTACTCTGGGTATCACGACAGACTTTTACAGAGGGAAATACGAAAGCCGACAAGTTAGCTAGAAAAGGAGCGGTCAGCCATCTCGGCATCGGTACGTATTCCGACAAGAAATACTTATGAAACTCGGGAATTTACATTTGGCAAAGAAACCATGTCTCAGACAGGCAAAAACTGCTTAGATGAATACAAGCATAAAAGAAAGCAAAGGCTATAGGAGACCTTTGATCAAGAAAAATTTTTGATATATGATATATACTGATATATGTCGCTTCACCGATGTATTAGCGGAATCGCCGATGCATAGAGTATCGCAATCCGATGCGCTTACAAGGTAAAGAATGCGTCACCTGGGATCTCAGGAGACGGTTGCATCGGGCTTACAGAGGTTCTTTAGATAGCTAAACAAACAACGAGAATAGGTATACGTAGGTCGTGAATTCCAGAACATTACAAAAGACATGTTCGTTTGACACAATTGGATTAGTGTTGCACGATATGTATATGAGTATAAGCACCATCTAGAGTTAAAAAAGCGGATACTTTTTAAGTTACCCAATATATAGTAAACATTTGAAAGGCATATACATGCTACAAGTTTTTTTACCCTAAGGGAGAAGCAAATATGTTTTTTTCTTTTTTAACACGCTCTCATTTTTTTTCTTGTTTATGTCTCATGTATTGGCTTGTTTACTTTCTTCATTTGAAAGAAACAAATTTTAAGATCCGCATTCAAGGTGCGTGCCAAAGTATTATTTCATATTAAGGCAAGCATTAGTGCGGTGTCATTTAATTAATTATTTTTCTATTGTTTCTTTCATTATTTTAATCCTTATATAGTAATTATGGGAGTGCATACGCGGCTATGTGGATATCCAAAAAGGTCGGTTAAAAAACGTTTTGGTGTGTTTTGAGTTTCTGAACAACTAATGCAATGGTATGATGATCAAAATTTCTCATCACACGTACATAAGTTGAAATTTTCTGCAGTGTGCTCGGCTGAAAGAGCTACCATATGTTAGCTTCGTCTTTAAAGTTTTTTTAACAGCAAGCAACAATGTGTATCCCACTACATACGCACACACGCACACGCACACACACACACACACACACACACACACACACACGCACACACGCACGTAACAAGTGCGCAAGAGTGGAACAGATAACAAATGGACTTCGGATGCGAGTGAGCGAAACACGAATTTCATAAAATGTTAGCAATAACAGTAAAGCATCAACAATAATTTCATCCCCTTTTTGCCGTTGACTAGGCGTCAGCCCCTTAGTAGATCTATGAAATGATGTTGACATCGCACCCAAGTAGTCAAGCCAACAAGCGTTAGATAGACTCCAACTACTGCGATTTCGGGAGGGTGGGTGTTTGCTTTGTAGTCTGTATGCCCGTGTGTCTGTGTGTCTGTGCGTCCGTGCGTCCGTGCGTCTGTGCGTTGGTTGCCGCTGAGTGTGAAGTTATTAAATGAACGGCAGCTGATATCAACAGCGCTGCTGCTCGGAGCGCCGAGAACACATGCGAACTATGCTCAGACGGATGTTTTTCTGTTTGAGGTTACGGGAAACGTCGTGCGACACTTCGACAACATTTGCCTGTTGCAGCTCCACGTTGGCAGAAGTTTTCATCTTACCGAAGGCGGCAAAGTGCTCGTGTGTACATTCCTAGTTCGGCTGTTAGTTCGTATCGTGCGACGCAACAGGAGCTTCAATGACGACGACAACGACAACGACGATGACGATGACGACGACGACGACGACGACGACGGCGACGGCGACGGCGACAACAACGACGGCAGCAGCAGCAATAACACAACGCGGCAATTTGCCCAACAGTTGCTGCTTTGTGATTGTTGTTGTTGGCATTGTCGTCGTCGGCAGCGTTTGCGTTAGCTTTTTCATCGTAAAAGCAAACTCACCGACCTGCAGGCATGTAGCCCGATAAATTATCCAGCAACGCAACAGTCGGCTTTGAAAAGCCATTGGGTGCAGTACCATGTCCGAAATTGACGGAACTTAAGGCACATCCAAGCAAAAATAAATTGTGAATAGATAACACTATTATTGGAATAACAATTGGCAATTAAAAAAAAAAAGAAACCAAAAAGATTACCAATAAGTGAATTTTTTTTTGTAGTGCACTGATTTAAGCAAACGAGCAACTTAGATAAGTACGAAAACGCAAATAACAAAATCAGTTTTTGTTTTTGCCTTGGGTAAAGCAGCACAAGTAATTGTCAAAATAATTGTTGCATACTTTCGGAGCGAGGTTATTTTGAACATATGCCCACCATATGGCAAGGTAAGTAAGTCATAAATAGCCGTTATAAGCACCAGCTTGGCACATAATAAATGTTTGTTATAAATAAGCACGAGCCGCCGAACTCATTTACGCCGCTTTATTAAAATTTAAGCGTAAATTATGTAAATAAAATGCGAAAAAATATAGCCAGACATATGGTCGAGTCATACACACAACTACACATAGGGCAATACATACAAATTGTTTCTAAAGAAAAAACGACAAAACAAAAAAACACAAGTCGTATAAAGTAAGAACGTACAAAAGCAAGTTGCCAGCGACCACGGACCACGAACGCAGCAAAAACAAAAACAATAACTATAATATTAACAGTGACAGCAACAAAGATGACGCCAACAGCGACGACGACGACGACCATGATGACGTAGACGGGACTGTCGGGATTGTTTGCATGGATCTGTATGGCTGCCGTAAAGCGTACGATGGGGCATGCCAGACAAGTGACGCTACACTTTGCAGCGCATAACACAGAAAAACTAATAAAGAAAAAAACAACATGCAACAAGCTCAACAAGTGCTGATAGTTTTGTGCAAAACGAACATTTCATTACAAATTTTTTTTAGATATTTTAAATATTGTACAGATTTGAACCACGAATAAATATTTTATATAATTACTATAACGATTCAAAGTAATTGAACATCCAAATAGACACAATCTTTCCCGAAATAGCAACCATTTGCATGACAATTTGAGTTTTTATAATTCCGACGGCGTTATTGCAATAAACACTTTAGCACTGTTCTGAAAAATTCACTGAAATCAAAATAAAAGTGTTCTGTGCTATGCAATAACTCGATGATAATACTCAATTGTTCATTTATTGCCAAATATAATGTTGCTGCTGGTTTAAATTGTTCAGTGCTTTTTATAATTATCCTTTTTTCCTCTCAAAGGAACAGAGAACGCATATTGTATTTAGTCAAGTAGACCACCACTAACACGCTAACGGAAAGCAATAGATCAAGCCAAGTTCGGTTTCTAAAGTTAGCATACATGTTGAATAGAATGTTTAAGGTCTGCTGAAAATTAATCACATTGAGTACATTGGCATAACAGCAAATTCCCCTGCAGGCTTAGCAATACTCCTGCAGATATCAATGGCTTACAATGCAATTAGTCAAACCACAAATCACTGTCACTGGCAATTACAAGAGTCGGCCAAGTAACGCAACTGGGGCGAAGAAAGACGGTAGGCACGCTTCCATTGCCGATGCTATAGTAGTTACTTCATCAACTTGAATTCCAATTAAAGTTTTCAACCCTCGAATGTGTTGACAGTTGGACATACTCGTGCGTATGATCAATTTATTACGTATACTCGTACGTAAACAGAGATGAGTTTTGTATTCGAATTGCAAAATTGCAAAATTGTCATCCATGTAGGCGGGCAACGTTGACAATGCAGCCCGCAGTAATTAAAGAAATTAATTTCAAAATAATACAATTATCAAAGATGCAAGAGCAGACCTTAAGCAATACTTCGTTGCACGCGAGCTGCTGCCCATGTGCATTCGTCCCATGTCCCATCGTCGGAGTGACACCGTTCGCAAAAGCAGCAGCACCAGCAATAGTAATAATGTGTATGGTAATTCAACACCTGTTGATAACACGACGTGGGCTTTATTAATTGGCTGTTAAAAAACAAAAACGAAACTTCGTACACACCTTCATCCGAGTTTATTGTAACTAAGCCAGCTAATCCAAGCCACGCGCAGTTCATTGTGTGCATAGTTGGATAAGCGCGAGGTCACGAGCGCAGCTAGCTGATAGCAGCACACACTGCCTGAGTGAGTAACTGAGTGTCTGCGTGTCGGTAAAACAGACGAATTCATCGTCATCGTCATCGCCATACAGTTAGCTAGCAGTAGAACATTCCTA
>JBAMBQ010003534.1:0-36979 GCA_037044495.1 Stegana nigrithorax
TAATTTCGTTTAATTTATTATTAATTATTGTCGAAATCGTCCGTGTGTGATCGTGCAACGTGTTCAAGAAACCACAACTCGTGTACCATTCAAATGCATGCCAGCTGCTGGCGCAAACATTCTCGATTTAATAATTAAGAATTAACAAAGCAAACAACACCAACAAGTGCTAGGACAATTAAAAAATGGGCAAGCGAAAGCCACCAGACCGAAACAATTCGCCGACCAGCGCTACTAACAATAACGACATCAGTTTCGCGGTGTCAAACTCAAATAATGTCAATAACAAAAATATTGACAAAGACCCTCTTGTAATAATTAAAAAAAACATTACCAACTTATCCGCAAGTCAACGGCAAGATGTACTCACTGCAAACGATGCGTCCATACGCATCCATTCAAAATCTCATGGTAAAAACCCAACAAAAGAAGGAAACTCTCATTTGCGAACTCCTCAAGTGGACGAACCCAGTAATAAAAATCCGCTGGGCTCAAACAGGTTTGAAATACTCGCGAGCAACGAGGAAACTGATAAAGAGCCGCATCAGACCGAGCAAGGAGAACCCAAGTCACCTCCGCTATTTATTCCCATAACAAAAAACATCAACGAATTTCTGAGCAACATTAACAATTGCACTGGACGCAACTCCTACTCGTACAAATCGTACCACGATGGCCAACTGCGTCTTATGATCCACATCAGCGCCAACTACCGCAAAATAACAAAATTCCTTAATAACACCAACATAACATATATCACACGTATCAGATAAAACAAAATCTTTTCGGGCTTTTCGAGTAGTCATAAAAAATCTACACCACACCACTTCAATAAACCATATTAAAGAAGAACTTGAATTCAAAGGCCACTGTGTTCGTCAAATTACAAACGCGCGTAGCAGGCGCAGCCACCTACCTCTTTCTATGTTCTTTGTTGAATTGGAAACCAAACCCAATAACAAGTCAATTTATGAAGGCAATGCTTTGGTCAAAGTCGAACCACCCCTCAAATTCAACGATATCGTTCAGTGCCACAGATGTCAAGAATTCGGACACACCAAAAGCTACTGCACCAAACCATACCGCTGGGTAAAATGCGCACTAAACCATACTTCTGCGAAATGTAAAAAAGACAAAAACGCTGCCGCAAAGTGCATTCATTGCGGCGAATCACACACCGCCTCATACAAAGGCTGTAAGGTTTACCAGTTGACAGTCAAAAGGACATATCCATCAAACAACAACATTCGCCAAAAGCCTCCAACCCAACAAGTCGTGCCTCAGACTGGTTTGGCCCAAACTGTGAGTCCGACTATGTAATAATAATAATCAAATACATAGTTACGCCTCCATCACCAAGGGTCGGACAGCCAACCGACCAATCAATCTCAAGGTAAAACATGAACACATCAATTTCAATGTATCACAGTTCACCGACTCCAGCGTCGCCAACACGCAAGACAGGTGAAATCGATTAGAACAACTAATGGAGAGACAGTCAAAGCAGATTGAGACCATACTAAATCTCATTACGTCGCTTCTCACCAACTATGTACCCAAGCCTTAAGGTGGTTCTGTGGAATGCAAACGGAGCATGTCAACGCATGCTAGAAATAGAACGCGCCATAAAGTCCCACAACGTTGACCTGCTGTCTGAGAGACACTTCTCAGAAAGATCCCACTTCAAAATTCACGGTTATGAAATTGTTTCGACCAACCATCCGCTTGGCTCAGCTCGAGGTGGAAGCGCCGTTTTAATTAAAAATAGCATCAAATTCACAGCCTGCACGCCCATCGCGCTACCCTGGGCACAAATCAGCACCAATGAACTGACTACAATTACAGGCACACTTAGGCTTGCTGCTGCCTACTTGACACCACGACACCTGGTTTCTTAATCTATGTTTAAAACCATCTTCGACTCACTGGGAAATCGCTTCATAATCGGGGGTGACTTCAACGCCCAACATCAGTGGTGGGGTGCAAGAACCAGCAACCCTAAAGGTATCCAACTGCTGAGGTGCATCAACGCAAATAATCACTACGTGCTTTCGACCGGCAGCCCCATATATTGGCCCACGGATCAATACAAAATCCCAGATCTACTGGACATAGCCGTACGTCACGGTCTCGACAGTAGAAGGCTGAAAATAAACGAATTTCATGAACTGTGCTCTGACCACTCTGCCATCGTCATCGAAATTAATATTCCAGTTTTCCAAACTCCCGTAAAACACAAGTTAATAAGCAAACGCACTGACTTGGAGCTATTTCGTTGTTGGTTAAACGACATGGTGGACCTAAACATCGAACTTAATTCTGCTCAAGACATCAATGAAGCCGTGGAATGGCTTAACAAAAAAATTCACGAAGCTGCGGAAATAGCCACCCCTAGGATACCCCCAATTAATTCCACAACTTACCGCAACTACTCTCTTTACTCAAACGAGATTCGTGACCTAATTAACTAAAAAATAAATAGACGCATCTGGCATCTAACCCACTATCCTCCTCACAAAACCGCACTGAACAACTTGCATAGAAAAATAAAACGACGACTAAATGATCTGGAAAACGACGCAATTGGCGATTTCTCGAGAAAATCGAACCCGACCGTATCCCAATAAAAACATCAAGCGGTATCTGGTGCCATAACAGCAAAGAAAAGGCCGTCGCATTTGCTTTGCACCTTCAACACCAATTCACAGCTTTCTCTACCTGCAGCATCTCCCATGAAGAGACTATTGATAATTTTCTCAATTCTACTTGTCAACACGGCCCTCAGATCACACCCGTTAATATCGAAGAACTCCAAGCCGAAATCAAAAATCTTCACGGTGGAATACGACGGAATTGACGCTACTACAATTAAAGCTCTTCCAGTAAGTTGTCTATTATTCCTAGTTGAAGTCTTCAACGTTTGCTTAAAAATTGGTTAATTTCCGGCTCAATGGAAATTCGCCGAGATTATTCTTATCCCTAAACAAGGCAAACCCAAGAATGAGCTACCTTCGTACCGGCCCATAAGTTTATTGGCAATACTCTCGAAAATATTCGAAAGAATATTTTCCAGTAGAGCACAGCACTCGGAGCAAGTTCACCGTCTAGTCAACAAAATTCTCAAGGCATTTGAAGACAAACAGTATTGCTCAGCTGTTTTTCTAGACGTCAAACAAGCCTTTGACCGCGTGTGGCACAAAGGGTATCGATTTCTAGACTCTTACCTGAATGACAGGAGCTTCTATGTTCGTTGTGAAGACACCAACTCTAGCATCAAAAAAATTCATTCAGGGGTTCCCCAAGGAAGTGTTCTGGGTCCCCTCCTCTACACTCTCTACACTGCCGACATGCCTGATTGTACTGACGATAAAGTGACAATTACTACCTACGCCGATGACACAGCACTTCTTGCTACAGCCCCCACCGCAAGCACGGCTACTCAGCTTATACAAAACCATCTAGCCCTAAGACAAAACTGGATGTAAAAATGGAACATCGTCGTCAACACTGAAAAATCAGTACACACGCTGTTCTCACTGCGCCGCAACTTCGATAGCCAGGTACATTTCAACATTCTATTTATCTATCATTCCAAAAGCCAACTCAGTCAAATATCTCGGTATCTGGCTGGAATAAACACGTCACATCCAAGAGAAAACAACTGAACATAAAAACACGTCGCATGAACAACTGGCTGATTGGGAAGAACTCCAGACTTAGCCTAGAAAACAAAGTTAAACTATACAAGGCAATCCTCAAGCCGGTCTGCCGGACGTACGGCATCCAGCTCTGGGGTTCAGCAGCAGAATCAAACATCGAAATCCTCCAGCGCTGACAAAACATCACTCTCAGAAAGATAACCTGCGCTCCTTGGTACATACGTAATGTAAACATCCACAAAGACCTACGGATACCAACTGTAGCTGACGAAGTCTCTGTGTACAGTTCCAACTACCTTGCTAGGCTCGATCAGCACAACAAAATCCTCGCTATCAACCTCCTTGATAACTCAAGCACTGTACGAAGGCTCAAACGCTTCCATCCATTGGATCTGCCATTCCGCAAAAATTCCGTTTTTTGTTCATTTCCTTTTCTTTTCACGTTTCAAATTTCATTGTAAAAATTCCTTTGTAAATTGAAATTACAGATACATATAAATTAAGTGTTTAATGTAAGTAAGTTTAAGTGTTATGTTTAAGTCCTAAGTTAAGTTAAGTTCCTAAGAAACTGATTGCAAATAAAAACACAAAAAAAAAAAAACAAAAAAAAAAAACCTTTTTCTTTCATAAACGCTAACACAAGTGTTTTGATATTCCTTTATTTTGATAAAATTATGAATAATCGGATCCAAATTGATAAATTTCATACCAAAATATTTACATATTAAATGTTATGACCATGCAAAATCAGTTAATTTCATCATCGGATTTAACGCCATTTTCAAATTTGCGCATGCCAAGGGATACGCGATAAATTTTTTATCTAATTGAGTAACTAATCTTTATTTATATATGGCTATTTCGCTCTCTCACAATATAACGGATACGCTATAGGTGCTTGTGAGAAAGATGGCACTCAAATCAGTGAAGTTGAAAATTACCAGTAGCACAACAACATATTGTTTACGGTTTCAATGTTTTCCTTTTGTATTCGTAATATTCAACTTAAATATGTATATAATTCAGTCGTTTCAAACCAAATGTAGTGCATCCCTGATAACTGAGGAAATTTTTGCATTACACACATATATGCATATTATGCACACTGGTATGCGTATGCTTGTAGCAGTAACCCGGGGGTGCATTGTAAAAACGTTACATGACGCAATTGTAAGTTATGAACGGGAATGTCAAATTCATCGTATTTATAAACAAAGTCTTAAGTATAAATTCTTTTATGTCATTTTCTAATGCATGCTACCATGCTCATAAAAGACAAACTTGAACCACAGTGTTGCTATAGAAAGTGTACCGGCTGTACCCAATAATAATACAAAATTCAAGTCTTATAGACTGATTCGTGGGCATTAGCTCTCAGTCATTGCGTGCGTTTTATACTATTTGGGTGTGTGCGCACGCCGAGTATTTTTTCGTTTTGTTTTTACGCAGATTTTTGTTTAAACATTTTTTCGATTTTCTCATAGGCGCCAAAACAATAAAATAAGTTACGTTAGTGTCTATTTAGAGCCGCAAAATCCATCCAAACTAACTGAGTGAAATGAGGAAAATGTGAAATAAAGTAAAGTGAAAGAAAGCATTTGAAAACAGTTTTCGTTTTCTGGACGCCCGCACGTCGCGCCGCGTCGCACGTTGGCCAAGAAGAAGTGCATGCAATGCAAGTGCAGCAGTATTTTTTTTTATTGTTATTACACATCGCATATTTATAATTATATCCACAACTACGTGCCAAGCCAAAGTGAACAAACAAACAACAAACGAATGAACCGACGATCCGACGATCGCGCAAAGCAAACACTGCAGAAACCACAACAATTTCACGAAGACGGCTGCTACAAATTATAAAAGTTTTCGTTCATATATTTTATGGTATTTTATAACGCAAGAATTTTATTGTTGCTGTGTTTTGAATTTGTTTTTCGTGTCGGTTTTGATTTCGGTTGAAATAAAAGCGACTTAAAACGCAACCAAGCGAAAAAATGCAAGTGCTTTTCTGTAAAGTGAAGAAATTTTTTAGCAATAAATTGCTAAACATTTTTTTAATACTCGACATAATTTTAAGTATACAACACGGCCATGTACTGGCCACGACAACGACAACGACATCGACAACAGCAACAACAAACACAACGACAGTATTAAGCCAAGCCGGAGTTGTTGCGCCTTTGGAGGTGCCAACGACGACGATAACATCGTCGAGTGCGGGTGGCGACATTATACCCGACGCAAGAACAAAGTCAAATGCATCAACCAGCAATTCGCGTCCCTCGCCGTCACGTGTGCGTCTGAACAAATGCTGCCAGCTCAACGAATATCTGGACGAGGCGCAGACCTGCGTGCCAGATAGCAGCGCCGACGATCGCTGGGTGCCAGTTATATTTCTCATACAACAACGACGCTACCATCAGCCGCAGGGCACGAGCACCAAGTTCATCACCTTTGCGCCAAATGTGCGGCCCACGACAACAACAACAACAACAGCCACAACGCTAGACGATAATGACACCGACAACAACACCAACACGACAAGGTGCACCGACACCGCTAATCTCACATACATCAAGAGCATGTCCAGCAGCAGCAACGGCAAGTTCGTCATCTTCTCGAATGGCTCACTGTATCTGCCCGAGCGCAGATTGCTCATCGAGCCGCGCAACTACTGCGTGGATCGCAATGCCGCGCTCGTCTGCCTGCCGCTGGAGGCCAAGGCGCTGCTGCAGCTAAAGAAATGCTGCGGCAAGTACGGCAGCTACGATGCGGCCAACAAGAAGTGCGTATTCGGCAAAGATTTCCCCACGAGCACCATGGGCAAATTGAAGCTACCATCGCTTAACGAGAGCTTCTACCAGACCCTGTTCGGACTGCCAGATTGCCCGGTAACGGGCGGCAAGTATGCCGTGGCTGGGGACTGGCAGGAGGCAAAGCTGGATGTGCAAACGGGTCGGCTGACATTGCCGCATAAGAACTTGAGCAGTGTCGAGTATTGTCTGGAGCATTTATATACCGAGATGGCAGCAACGACGCCAACGTCAACGTCGGGAGTGTCATTGCTGGTGGCGCCGCCGCCGGTGAAGATTATCGCATGCTCGCATCACTTTGAGGCGCATAATGTAAGCGCCGGCGGCAGCCATGTGCCGGACCAGCATTTGGGTAGCGTGGGCGGCACACTCAGTGCCGACGATGAGCGCGCGCAGCAATTTCGCGATGCCGTGCTGCACATGGGCCTGGTGATATCCGTGGTGTTCCTGGGCGCCACACTAGTCGCAGGCTACATGCTGCCATCGGTGCATCATGCACTGCACTGGCGTTGCCAGATATACTATGTCTTCTGCCTATTCGTGGGCGAACTGCTGCTGGCCATTTCACTGTTGGACAACTCCATAAGCTTGGATTCGATTTGGTGTATGCTCATTGCCAGCGCCATGCAGTTTTTCTTCCTTTCGGCATTCTTTTGGCTTAACACAATGTGCTTCAATATCTGGTGGACATTCCGGGATTTTCGGCCCAGTTCATTGGAACGCAACCAGGAGCTGTTGCGTCTGCGTCTTTACTCCGCGTACGCATGGGGCATACCGTTGCTTATTTGTGCCATAGCCGCGTGCGTGGATCAGCTGCCGGAGACGCAGCTGCTGCATCCTGGCTTCGGCGTGCACCGCTGCTGGTTCAACAATGAGCGTCTCTCCATATTCGCATACTTCTTTGGCCCAATTGGGCTGCTGCTCTGCGCCAACATCATACTCTTTGTCTCGACGACACATCAGCTGACGTGCGGCCTGTGGAAACGGGACGATGTCAAATCGACGACGGAGAAGACTGCTCTGGGCAAGGTTTGCCTAAAGCTGGTTGTCGTCATGGGTGTCACGTGGATTGCAGACGTCATCTCGTGGGTAGTGGGCGGCCCGCACTCTGTGTGGTTCTTCACCGACTTGATCAATGCCCTGCAGGGTGTGCTCATCTTCATTGTCGTCGGTTGCCAGCCGCAAGTGTGGGCGGCGTTCAAACGCATCTGCTGTCCTCGGCTGTTGCGTCATGACATTACGAACACCACCAACGGTGTACAGCATTCGAGCTCATCGCAAGGACTGCCCTCGATGGGCGGAGTGGGCGGTGCGGGTGGAGGCGTCATGGGCTCAACCGTCGCCACGGAATTCTCAACGCAGAATACATCGTTAGGCACCGTCTCGACAACCTGCGGCGCTAGTGCCGATGGCAGTGCCAAAGACAATTGCAGCAGCGCCACTGCCGGCACTGGCGGCATCTACGTCAGTCCGATAACGCTGACGACAGCCGCGACGATTCAGTTCAAGATACCAATGGAGACTATTTGCTAGAGGTAAGACTATTTGCGCGTACTTCACTTTTTTTGTTTTTGTGTTTTTTCTTTTATTTTGTTTGGCTTTGTCTAACAGTATTTCCTAATTGAGATAGCGATTAGCTAGCTTAGCAATGCCACGAGACGGGGCACATTAAAGACTAACAAATTTCATCATCGGCCGCAAGCTGAGTTCGGGCGCTCACTTACTTCACTCTTCACTCGTTGAGTTGTTCGTTTCGTCATAAACTTTTGGTTGAGACGGCGCTAAGCGTTGTCGACAACTACAGTGGGTCAGAGTTTATTAAATACAGGGCTATTATGTTAAAAAAATTCAGAATTTATGAACTGTAATTATGCTTCATACATGTTATGGCTTTTATTAAAAACAATTCGGAACGCAGTCGAATCGCCATAAATCGTACCCCGATAAATCGAAAACTCCAATAATTCATAACAAACTGCTGGTCCCCTGAAAAAACTTCATTAATTCGTAAAATGTTCATACATTTTGGTACTCTCGTTAATTCGTAAATTATTTGCAATTCAATGAACCTAAAACCTCATATAAATCGTAATTTATTTTTATAAGAACGTTGAAGAAAAAAAAGGAAATCGTTTTCAGCTTAACTACCGTTAGACAACTTTGTTGCTTTCATGTCGCCTCATTGTTCTGCCCGACTAACCACAAAATCGATTTGTGAAAATCAATTGAAATGTAAAAGCCCCGTTTATTCGTATTTTTCTTTTCTTAAACCTCGTTAAATCGAAATCTCGTTAATTCTTTCCCTCTAATTCGTAAAAAATGCTGTTACCATGCAATTTCGGATTATCAGGATTCGACTGTATTGGCAGCATTTTTTTCCACAAATTTACATAAATTTCGTAATGAAATCTATAAAACAAAGTTCTTTTTTGCAATAAGCCGAAAATTGCAATAAACCGATACAGCATTTAGGGGGATGCCTACTGTATTTACAATTTAAAAGTAATGCCTCATAAAAGAGACCGTGAACCCCACTGTAACCGTCGAGATAAAGCATTTCTTTGTAGCGCAAACAAGTCATAAAATGATGACAAAAACAACAACAACAACAGCAACAACAACGGGTACAACACGTTTGCCGCTCAGGTATTGCGCCGCGCATGGGTAGTTCACAGCAGAAATACTACGCATATACATACATACATACACGCATGCATGCATACACATATACATACATATGTACATATAACAATCGGTTGCAGTGCCCCTTCTTCTCGTCTCAGTTTACTTCGCTTGTGGCCTTTGCAGATCGCGTTTAAATATGATGAAAAGTTTGTTTATGTGGAATCTTCTTTAAAATTTTCGAGTACAAAACCAAACTTTTTTTTTTGTGAAAAGCCAAAAGTAATTTCGTTTTTCGTACGCTACAAATTTGTTTGGCTGTAGTTTTTGCCTGTCTGCTATTGCGACCGTCTGTTGTCTTCGATGTGCGCATGCGAAAATAACAGCAACAACAACAACAAAGAAGAAGCCATCACATTACACACAGCAACTCAACTATGACTCGAAGGTCTTCTCTGTACTTAGGTCGGCGGGCGCACGCAAAAAAAAAAAAACAACAATAAAAAATAAAATTTGTAGCAAATGGAAAGCGAAACCATTTCGGACTTTTCCCGTCATTTTTTTTGCCTTGCACTTAAAATAGCATTGTTTTGTTCAGAAAGTTTAAAGAAGATGCCATATATACATTGTACATATATACATAGTTTTCGCTAAGCTTCGACCGCTTTAGCTAAAATAAATTTAGCAACTAAAATAGCTTTGCAAAACACAACAATACCCTGGAATTGAAATAAAAAGGTCCCGGCCAATGCACAGAATTAAAAAAATTACAGCAAAACAAAAGTTCTTGACATATGAAAGTCAATGCTCCAGGCAGATGCCATAATTCAAAGCTTTTCGCTATTGTCTTGTGCAATTCAGCAGTTTGTACAGTTCATGACCTGTGAGCAATGTACATATGTATGTACGTGTACATGTACACACATCTGTATATGCGGTACAGTGGATTGGCACACCTAGTGCGATCAATTCTTTTATTTTTTGAATATTTTATCATTTTATTAAGGTTATGCATATGCATCACTGACGGTTAAGAAGATAACCCGTCATTTTATTTCAAATTCTTCTTCTTTGGCCTCTTTCTTCATTTCTTTCTTAATCTCAAAATACTGTTAATTCTAACTACTATTTCCATAGTTGGCGCACTTCAAGAATATTTTGATTTTTAGCTGTTTGTGAAGTTTTTGTTTTAAATTTTTTGGAACACTGTTAAGAAAAAAGTCGAGGTGATCTTTCTTCACAGCAACTCCAAACTATACTCATCTTTGATAATCCGGTAAAAACTGACAGAGCTTGGGCTGAGAAAGTATTTATGCATCCAACATATCATGCAGAGCTTCGAAAAGAGCTTTGTTCCGGTCATTGTGGAACTTTCTTAATACTAACTAGACAGGCAGGGGCTATAGTCGGTCGCACCCACCAGCTATATGTTATAGAAAACCGATATTTATCATATTCAGGAATATGACTGGATATTACTTAAAATTATTAAATCCAAAATTTGGCAACGATATCTTTATAAACAAAAAAGTTTTTTTCAGTAAATGTTGTTTTTCGGCCGATCGTTTCTATGGCAGCTATATGATATAATAAACCGAAATACATAATACTTATTTAGATATGTGGTTGAACATTAGCTAGAACTATTAAATCCAAAATTTGGCAACGATACCTTGAAAAATAAAAGGGCTTTGGGTTACAAAATGTGGGGTTTCGGCCGATCGTTCCTATGGCAGCTATATGTTATAGATTGAATATTGAAAAAAAAACTAGTTATGCCCATGGATTAGTAGAGTCTTCGTGTAAAATTTTGTGTTTGCCTAACCTGACAGACGGGCATGGCTAGATCGACCCGTCTTTCGATTCTGATCAAGAATATATATACTTTGTGGGGTCGGCAACGCCTCCTTCTGCCTGTTACAAGCATTTGCACAACTTTAATATACTCTACCATTTTTTGGTACAGGGTATAAAAAGATAAGGATCAATAGATATATGCATTTTTATTATTTGATAAACGTTTATCGATTCAAAGTTCACTTTTTGTATTAGTAAAAGCTGCTTGATGACAAAAAAAAATAAAATATGTTTTGATGTAGCCAATGTAATTACCGTATCTCAATTCTAACGGAAATCTTTGATGTAAGTTTGTGATGCAAAGCCGAAGTCTTTGACTGATTTGTGATGATGGAAATCCAAAAGACTTGGTATACCATTCTCCACAATCCATCGCTTGAAACAAAAGTTTACTTAGTAGACGACTTGTAGTCATTAAAAACAAAGGTGTTCCATTTAAATAAATGGAACTTTTTATTTTAAGTTTTATTCGCTTCCTTAAAAATTAAGGTTGATTTTAAAATGTGCTAATTATGGAGCCATATAAAATGAGCAAAATTTTCAATAAATGCAAACGGCGAAGAAAGATGCCAAAGCAGAATGTGAAAAAGTGACGGGTTATAATCTTAATAAAAAATTGATTTATTTGTACGTAAATATTGGCAAATAAAAGTTGATCACATGAGATATGCTAATTATAAGAACATCAGTGTATATAGTTTAACTAATAGCTAATTACTTGTTATGAGTAATTATAAAAACCATAACAACAAAAATTTTCTGAATTATAGAACAAAAAAAAAAAAAAAACGAAATAAAAATATCTCGAAAAAGATAGTCAAATCAAATAAGAAAAGAATTAGAAAGAGCCAACGAAACTTCATGGAATGCTTTGCTGCCGAAAAGCGAAAGAGTTTCGAACAAAATCAGTGTGTGCAATTAAGTGAGTGAGTGTGTGTGTGTATGTGTATGTGTATGTGTACGTGCGCAAAAGTGTTTTCCACATAGAAGTTCGCGTAACAGCCATTATATTGACGTTTGCCACATGGCTAATTAGCCCAAACGAATCTTGACTTGCCAAAAAAAACAAAACAAAAATAAAATAAACGCACGCATATGCTTGGATGTTCGATAAATGTACGAGTATGTTAATGACCTTGGCTGCTTTTCGATCGTATTCATTGATATCGATAAAATTTCCATTGAACAATGATGAGAGCATCAACAATTGTTTTTGCAGTTCAAATATTGATTTTGATCTTGAGAAGAGTTCAGCCCATCCTCAACTCCGAAATCAGTGCACATACATTTGAGAAAATATTCAAATTTTCGAATCGTTTCAGAGACATCATAAAAATTGTTTTTCTTTTGTGAATCTTAGTTCTCCTGGTGCCCTTTATATATGCACATATGCACTAAATCTCATCCATGTGTGTCAAATAGGTTCAGATATTGCGCATATAGTTTTTCTCTTACAAGAGGGGAAGGGGTTGTACTTCTCAGTTTTCAATAAAATTTCTCCAATAAAATTTCATTAAAAATTTTCTATAAATCCATGCGACAGTTTCAGAGAAAGAAAGAGAGCGAAAAAGCCAAAAGTTACTTTGCAATCATTTACTTTTTATAAGGGAAAGGCTACTTCGCGACGGTGTATTCAATTTGACCAATAAACAAAGGCAGAGTGAGGTTATGTTTTCTTTATTTCTTGCCTCTTCTGTCATTATTTTCAGCTTCTGGGGATCCTTTAAGTATGTATGACTTTTACCGTGCCATTGATTACACATATCAAATCACAAGAATTAATAAAAAAAAAACAAATTTTCGTTATATAGAGACTGGAAATTGCATGAGAGTTTATGGAATTCACAAAAATCCAGTGAAAGTAAAAATTGGAACAAAGGCCATACTTTGAAAATGTTTTGCAAAATTTTCATATTCTTGCTAAACATGTAGGTGCTCAATATTAGAGTGAGTTCAGTGCTGAAATGAATGCTTTCAGAGCTTTAGTAGTTTCAATAGGATACCCTATAGTTAATTGTATATAGTGGCGCTATATATTTCCCGTGAGAAATATGAAGCTCATTGAGTGCAATGCCCCATATTTCGACAGATAGAGCGGCGTCGACTGCAGTTTAATAAATTTGTGCAATTTTTGGCTCTTTATAATTAATGTCTGCTAGTTTATTTACAACATTGCAATAAATCGACATATCCCGAAAAAGCAATTAACAAATTGATTTGTCTAAGCTGCTAAACGAAAACGAAAGCGCATTTGAACTGAAGTGGGACAATCAATGCATGCGCATCCGCATCGTATCAGCTGAATCGCTTTGTTTAAGCCAAGCTACGCTGTATACATACATGCTTGTGTGCATGCATATGTATGTGTGTTCTCATTCGTATGCGTTTACTGTTTTCTGTTTTACCAGTTGCTTCTTCCGCGACTTTCCGCGACCAATCGTTTAGCCCGACTAACGTCCAACGACTGGAAACTCCGTCGTTGCGTAGTCGTGTTGCTGGACGCGACTTGTTTCTTTGTTTTTTTTTGCATCTCATGAAATACTCAACTTGCGTTTTGTTATGTTTGTTACATCATCAATGGCCTCGGAGGCCGTCGTTGTTGCCGAATGTAAGGTGACATTCTGTTTGTCAAACTTTACATACATATGCCAGCTTATAAAACAAAAGCAGACGTTTGCGACAGCTGCTAAATACGCCAGCGTGGCTGTTTTGATTTTAATCTTTCGTTTTGTTAGTGATGTTATTGTTCTTGTTGTTATTGTTGTTGTTGTTGTTGTTGTTATTGCAATAGCTATTGCCTGATGTCGTTTTATTAACTACCTGTCATGTCACATACATACATGCATACTTCCTTTTCTTATTGTACACTAGTAAGTGTTAGCCCTAATCCCATTGGCATATTTTATGACACGCTCGCGTCAAATGTTTCTAGGTTGGGTTGCAAGACTGCTGCGTTTGCATTTGCGTTTGCGTTTGCGATGCGTAAGCTGCTGCAGTAACGACGCACTGTCGCCGCAAGTGTCGTTTTATATACACATGCCTGTGTGTGTGTGTGTGTGTGTGTGTGTTTGTAGCGTGCTACTCTCTTGCTACGTGCTTGTAAGACTTTCGCAATATGCTTGCGTGTGCATATATGTACATACATACGTACAATGCGTGTTCAATCGCACATTGCATAATGCAAACCGCATGTACATACATACGTACATACGTTTGTGTTGTTGGGCCGAATGGTGCACAGCATTTTTTGCAATAATTTCTCAAAAAAAAAATAAATAAAAAAAAACTCTAAAAAGTGTGTGTGTGTGTGCTTAAAGAGCAAGAAGTCGAATCGAAACGATATCTGCTGATCGACCTACAAGCAAAAAATGTAAAAAAATGAGCTTCATCATTGGCTGCATTGCAATGCATAGCGACAGTGTAGGTTGCTTTGAATACGCTGCAGTGACAATAGCTGTTCACTGTTATGAACAAAGCTCAGACTTTAATTAATTCAGCCATGTGTACTTACTATCAGGAAAAGAGAAAAGCAGTTTTCTAGGAATTTATAGTAAGTAAACATACATTTCACTATCTATGTCTTTGGTATAAATAAAAATGTTCGTTTGTTTATTTGTGTGGCTTCATTGCGTTGCTATATCAATCATCCGATCGAAACTTTGCTGAGTTGCTGTTTAAATGTTTATGCTGTTTCCGATTAAAAAGTTCTGCGGACAAATTTACTACATATGCTCCTATGTAAAAATGGGCAAGAACAGACGCTCTCCCCCACTCCCCCACTTTTTGACGTAGGTGGTGGATAAATTGGTATATGTATACATAAATAATAACGGTAAAAATATGGTTTTTACAATACAATATGAGCTCAAGGAGGGAGACGATGGAGGCACGTTCGTTTTAATTACCATAAAATGTCACTGGAAACTAAACGCAAGCTTAATTAATTTCAGCAACTGATCTTTTTGCTTTGATTGCGTTTAGCAGCCTTTTTTGAGTTATAATTGCATTTGGCCCATTTACATTTTTACGCACTGTGCAAAACTGAAAAAGCAGAAAAAGAAAAAAATGTAGATTTTCTTGCTTAACGACAACGACGGCTGAGTTGCTTTCTTAACGTGCTTTTTTTTTTTCCTTACTTTGCTTGACTTAATTTCATGATTTCAATTTTAATGTCTAAGTTTCTTTTTTTCTCTTGACATTTTGCAGAAATGTGCGCTGAGCGTGCTGGCAACGGCGTTGCGGATGGAATATCAAACTAAATTAAAAACAATGCAACAACAGCAACAAGAACAACAACAATGTTGATGATGACAACAAGAGCAACGAGAAAGTAATGAGTATACGCAAAAGTGACAACAAAAACAACAACAACGAAACAACAATGACAACGAATAACTACAAATACTCGTATATACAAACAAACGCATAAACATTTTTATGGTTGCGAAGTACTTGAACAACTATTCATCTTGACTTGTGGAAAAAAAGAACACAACAAATCTACAAAAAATTTTATAAAAAAACGTAAAAAAAAAAGTTTTACGAGTAAAAGATGATGGCCATGTGTGCTGACTGACTGACTGGCTATAAGCACAACTATAACAACAACAATATTATAGCAATAATAAAGACGAATAAACAAAACGATAGATACTATATACTATTGTACCAAGCAGAGGCAAAAATGAAGCCAACAACAGCAATCCCAACAGCAGCAACAACTAAAAGATAGCAAAACATGAGCGGACAATCGCACATTCTTGTTAGAAAGCAGAAACAGCATCTGCAGCCGCCGTAAGCTGACGAAAGACATGACGCTGTTAACAGCAAAAAAAAAAAAATTAAATAAAGGAAAAGCAATAAAAAAAAAATCAAAACAACAACAACAAGAATTACGAAGACAGCAAGTTAGTCCAATAAGTAGCATTGTATACAATGTAACATACAAGTGCAAAAGTGAGACAAATCGAATGCACAAGGCAGCAAAGAGTAAATTTAAGCAGCGGATCGTCGAGCAAGTGCAGGGCGCGCCAGAGCAAGTGAGAGTAAGTAAGTACGTTAGTGTTGGTATTTTTTGTATACACAACACCAAGAAATTTCTTGTTGAGGTACATATTTTGTTTTGTTGTTGTGCTTATTTTCTGCGCATAGTTGGGTAGTTGTATTTAGAATATGCCTTAATGCTTGAAGTGGCCAGCGCCTTAATTTTTTGTTTTCTCGTTTTGTTTCTTTCTTGTTTAAGTATTGTTTAAACAAAAAAACAAATTTGTTATTTTCGTTTCTTTTTTTTCCATTTCGTTATTTCGAGGTGTATATAAAAATGAATCAAACAGCTTGCTTAGCTTAATTGTTTGGTGAAGCGAACAATGATCAAAAAGAAATCCGTTGCGTGCATCCAAACCTGAGCACAGGTCTAAAGGTGCAAATCGTGTTTGTATACATTTTTTTTTAAGGAAAAGCTAAAAAAAATATTTTCGATTTACAGATATTTTTCACTATTTTAGCAGCAATATTATTCAGTTAGAATACAAAAGAACTACATCCGTTAGCATTGAATACGTTGTTGGGATTCGGAAGTTTTTATGCTATTTTCTGTATAACAATTGGTGATATCAATGCCTTAAGCGATAATGTATACTTTGTTACATTTATAACTTATAATTACTGATCAACTTTAAATCATCTATCGCTTAGATCTTCGATTTATTCATAAGTGTCGGTAACAAATGCCTTTTTCTTGACAGCAAATCTCACAAGAAGTGTGATCAAATGTTGGATTGCTTAAGTTTGAAGATATTATTATAAAATAAACACAAAACATTGAAGTTACATTAAGCATTTGCACAAATATCAAAAAAAATACCTTGGATCCGCTGAAGATGGTTATTAAAATAGGCAATATATTTTTGTTCAGGGTTTTTCAACTTTTCATTGGAAGTATAATATATCTTTTGTTATTACTCTAAGAAAACCTTTTTTTTATTAAATTAGCTTATTTACTTTTTTTCATCAGTTTTTATATTAGTATTAACTTAAAATTTTTTACTTAAATAGATTGTGAGGATAATAACAAGATGTTTGACAAGGATTGTGCTTTATATATCCAGGGTACTAATTCAATTCAAAGAACCCAGCGCACGCTTGAGTCCATATATATTTACATATCTATGATACTTTTCGGAAACACAGGAGGCTATATCGCAAGATCAATAAAAGGTTCTCAACAATTGAATAGACATAAATCGAGTTCAAGCTAAGATTTGATTTGTCTTAGGAAGTTTTATTAAACTGAAAAAGGCCTAGAGATCATTGATGGTTATTCGGAGACTCTCTCGCCAGACTCTCATTGCAAATACCCGAAGAAATTGCATTCATTTTTGCAAGGTACGCTTTTACTGAAGTGTAGCTTCTTGATTGTCTTGATATCCGCATGGGCCATGACAGCAGAGTGGCATAATTCATACGCAAAGTGTTAACTTATGTATTACAAAAAACAACGACACAGCTTATATTAATTGTAAAAAAAAAAGCAAGTGCCATTAGTCATTATATTTGCTTTTTTATTCGTTATGCTTTTAGTATTATTTTCGTTGTATTTATAATTAATTCTAAGCCTGCGCAAAGTGCCAACGCATGGCGCTGCACAAATTGAAAATGCCAGTGCAGTGGCACTTAAATAACGCAACAGGCACCATTTTGAATAGTTTTTTTTTTTAAATTTTTTTTGGTTTATTTTAAAATTTTTATTTTTTATAAGCAATAATGTTAATTATTATTTAAATTAGTTGACAAAACGAAACTATATACAGTACAATTATTATTTGTATTTAGTTTAATGACAAACAGGAGAATAATAAACTGTCTCGAATTATTATCTAATTTCCAAAGTGTTTAGGCCAAATTTTTTTTTATATTTTCTTAGTTTTTTGAAATTTTTTTTTTTTTTATTTAAAAATGCTTTTTTAACACTTGTTACGAATATACATGCATATGTAATAAAATCTTTTGAAACGTATTGTAGCGAAAAACTAAGTTGACTGAGAAATGCAGCTAATGCTATACTTATATTTTATTAAAAAAAAATATTTATAAATCGTCTTACTAAGCAAACTACAATTTACATATATGTATATATATATACATTTTTATACATTTACTGAACAACGAATAGTTTTTTATGATATATTTATAAAGTTTTTTATATTAATAATAATATAAAAAAAAATGCCTACACGCATGTAATATATTTTTGTATTTGTTAAAGCGAAAACGAAATCTATTTAACGAAAATATTTTTAAGCAAGAAAATGTCCTGCAAATGCAAGTCAGTTTAATTTATAAGTAAATATTTGCAAGTCCACAAAAAACCCGTCAGCCGGATTTACTTTGAGTTTATTGAATATGCTGCTTAAATCGAATTTTATTATATGGCAGCTGTGCATTTTTATTTATGAGCTATGAAAATAAACTAAATAAAAAAAACAACAAAACGGTCCCGGCAACTATTTTTATTAATTAAAGATTAATTAATTTTTATTTAAATACCTTTAAAAAAATTTAGTAACTGTAAAAGAATGTTTAATAAATTAATGTGTGTGTACAAAAACATATTACAATTTTATTTTATTTAATTCTTTATTTATCACAACAATTTTATTTATTTAACTCTACAGCGCACTATATTAACCACAAAGAACATACGACATTGGCCTAGGGTCCCTCTGTCGGATAATTTGTGTAATTATACAGACTATATTAATATTAATTTTCTATAGTGAAAAACAACAGCAATAAACCTGATTAAATTTGTCCAGGCATTGTTGTGAATTTCATGCAGGTTATAAATATAGCATCAGGTTTTAAAACTCCACTATTCAAAAAACCTGAACTTTTTATTATCATTTTTTATTCCAACGTTATGGCTGATTTGCATTTTTCGTACATTATTTGCTCTTTCTAGTTTTCCCAAAAGTCAAGTTTTTTTTCAGTCATTCATTACTGTTTACTCTACTATCCCACCTGATACAAAACTCTCCCCTAACTTGTTAAACGCAATTGCATTTTGTACAGTTCTTACACCATGGACAAATACTATTATTATCTACGTCGTGGACTCGAGCAGCGAGTGGGTACGAGAGAGATCAGAGCCGAAGTTGAATTGCTTATGCCTGCTCCATCGGGGTGCATGCGTAGCTTTCTGCTATATTAGGATATTAGTGTAATTTCCACTAATTTCCTTTCATTACGCACAAGTGCCTTTTTTTAATTACCCTATCGATGTAATTGTAAGCTTGAGGAATTTTCAAAATTCCCAGACATATTCTTTTGGGTTTAAATCAAGTGTATTGTAATCAAAACCACCGACTTTGTTGTTGTTTATTCTATAATAACGTCAAATAACGGTAAAACTATTTTCTAGATGTTCCTTTATTTGTGTAAATTTGGTAAGTTTATAAACAATTTATATATACTATTTTTCATACTATAAATGTCTTTTTATTAAGTTGCTGATAATAACAAAAATAAAATCGTCGAAAAATATATTTTAGCGGTACCGCCGCTAAGAATTGCTTCGCGGGGTATAGATATGTGTATATAGCACAAATCAATTGTGAATACCATCGGCACAATTATACATTTTTTTACTGTCTACTATTTCAACTTTAAGGGGTTTGTGATGACGTAGAAATTTGTTAAATTTCGGAAATTGCTGTTTAAACATAAAATTACTGGCATATATATGTATGTGCGTGTAAACAATAATGTGAAAATAACAAGGCACTTGATAGTGACATCCAACAAAATAAACAAAAAAAAAACTAATATCAACAGTAAGCTACATACAAATATACATACATAATATTAATGTATGCAAAAGCAATAAACAAACAAAATATTTGCACTAAAAATAAACTAACAAAAATAAAAATTAAAGAAAAATTGTTCTATACACTGGGCCGGTCTGTTTTACAATAAGGGGTTAAAGATCTTTAAGCTTATCAACTGGAATTGTTTCTGTGGCTCCTTCTGTATACAGTGCAAAATTAATCCACATAGAACTCCGTGCGCGTTGGCGTGCCCGAACGCTTCTCAGCACAGAAGACGTTGCTCATGCCCGCTACACTCGTGACTCCGCGAAGTCCCGTGTTCTGGAAATAGACGAGCAAATAACGTTCGCCATGGCGCAGCTCTACATCGTCAGAGAAGTCGATCCGGACATTTTCCTCATTTGCCATTTGTTGGCGACGCAAACGTTGACGATTGCGATGATGATGCCGTCCATGTCGACGCGGCGCTGGATTCTCAAAGTAATTGTCTTCGGGTGCCGATTCTGAAGACGGCGACTCGGCTTGGTTGACGTATTCATAGGCCATGTAGTCCGTCAGACTTAGATAATCCACATGATAGATACCAATCCAATCATGATCACGTTCCTCAAAATCAAGTGGCTTCTTATACTCAACTGTGTTTTCGTCGCCAATGCGCCATATCTCGATGGGAGTGAACTCAACGCATGGAGCGCGGAAGTTAGGATACAGTTGAATAGTGAAATCACTTGTAACAGGTTTGTGGTCACTAATGCGATAGTCTGGATGTGATTTGTACGAATGTTGTTCAATGGACAGTGGCATATTCGGTTGCCTATTAAGTGGCTGGACAGCGTACATAATGCGATCGGTCCAGGCTGGTCGCCTTTTAAGATCATATTCGGAGGTACCTTCCTTAAATTTAAATGTCGGTGGAAATGCAGGCAGGCGTTCGTGCATGAGGTGAAAGGCTTCCTGAGTCTTTTCACGCACGTGAAGTAATTGATCACGCTGCAAAAGCGCTTCCAACTGCTGTTCATTCATTACAGCTGTGCGCACTTCGCTGGGTGAGTCGTCGCCTTGCAGTCGGAAATTAAGGTCGCCAAACCAAAACACATAGTCGTGGTCGAAGATTTCTCGGTAGCGTGCCACATGGTAGTGATGATGCTCCATTATCTGTTTGTAGTCCTCGATGCGTTCGTCCAAATGCTCGTCGTGTGCAGCCAAATGTGCAACAACGAAAGCCAGACCACAGCCATATAGATTAAAGCGTACACTTACAGCGCCCTTGTTGCCCCAGAGGCCGCCGAAACCGGTGCGTGTAAATTCAGCTTCGATGTCACGCAAGTGCGCTACATGTGGTCGTCGCACGAACATACTCAGAAGCAAGCCTTGCATTTGTTCGGTTTTGATGACAACGTAGTTGAAGTCACTCAACAGGTGTTTAATTTTGTTTGTCCACGGGTCCTCCTTGAAGAGATCGCGCACCTGTTGTTGCGGCTGCACATTAACCTCCTGCAGTCCAATGGCGTATATATCCGGAAAATGAAAGCCATGTGCATCTTTACTATCCGCCGTATGCAGACCTAACAGCTGGCGCAATGAAATATTCTCCGGATACCGACTACCTACATTCCAAGTGACCACATAGACGCTAAACGTCTCCAGTTTTTGCCTAGTAGATGCTGACGCATCCGTTGCGCTGGACTGGGAATTATTTGCTTCCTTGCTGGCAAATTCTTTGACTATTTCACTGATGTTTGACTTTAAGTTGCTGTTGTCGCTCATTGTGGATATTTTATTTTGCGTATTAACTCTTTTTCACGTTATGTACTCGGTTTTAAGACAGTGCTTGGTCGTCTTTGTGGTTGTTACTATTGTTTTACCTTTTTGTTGATGTCGTAAGCGCCCACCTTATTGGCTTACAGTTAATAATATAATTATAATTTATGAAGTAATCAAACGTTATGCACATAGTAAATAACAACACTGACGCACGCCCAAAGTTACGCTACGCGTACAACAACAATTGTGGCGTATTTCGCAACACTGCATATGGTCACTGTTCGTTATGGATGGCAGCGATGCGAGGTGAGACTGGATTAAAACTTACCGGATTGTATATTCTGGCAAACGTCATAAAACATTTATCACTGTGCTTTTGCAACTAACCTTATGACTAAGCCATCACAAAAGCAGTTCTCTCACATACACTCATGCTACGACTATTTGAAAGTTTGAGTGTTGAAAAAAGCTGTTTTGTGTGTTCAAAGTGGTTGCTAAATACTACTTATTCTTAGTTTTTTAAATATTGCAGGTAAAACTTGAAAGATTGGTTGTTTTTTTTTTTTAAGAAGATTTTCAAGTGCTTCTGGTTATGTCATGTGAACTAAGAATTAAAAAAAAAGCCGCGAAAGAAGCACAGTAAAAATCATTAGAGCGACGAACAGAAGATATATTACACATTATTATAGAAATGATTTTACTTGATTGGAAATAAGCAAACAGTGATATTTACAGAGTCTGTAAATACAATTGTGGGCCTGTCAACTTGACGGCATTTTCAACAGAATGCGTGCTAGCATGTCAACTTCACTGAAATTATTGTTTAAAAATTACATTAAATGTTAAATTTAATAATCCTCGACATGAGGTTTTTGCGAATAAAATAAATTTTGTTTTTGCAAATATTGTGATCTAATGCGGGTGTGTATATCGTTTAAGCTCATAATTGGCGGAGCTAATTCGTAATTAAACGGGAATATTTTCAATAAAGCAACCAACAAAAGTTGTAACAGTAACAAAATATATTTTAAAATAAAACTCGCATTAAAAAGTGAATGCCGTCATAATAAGAGTAATTAAATAACTTAATATAAAGTTGAAAATTTAACGAGACACGAGGACGCTTCGGCCGTCTGTCTGATAATCAACCTCAAGGATAATTAATGGATTTTCTATGGTTTTTGATAACAAGCTGACAGGCATACAAATGGGTAAATAGTCATAGCGGCCACAGAACGTTAAAAAGCTAAGTGTAACATAAACAACCTCGCGCCACATGGAGTCATCGAAGATTATCATCATACACCCCGGTTCGCAGAACTTGCGTATTGGACGGGCTTCCGATCTTAATCCAGTAACGTTACTGCATGCGATAGCTTATAAGCGACGGCAACCCGATCGTGACTGGCCATACCATGATCAGCTTCTGCCTGCCATAGATAATATAAATCCCATGCGCCTGCAGGTGGAGTTCGAGGAGCAGCGCTTGGCCGTTTCACGTATATTACAAACGTGCATAGTCGATCAATATAACCGCCTGCGGGTGGCCACACCGCCACAACAGTTGGCCAACTATAATCGTGTTAGTACGCCGGAGAAAATACTACCGCCTGATGGTGAGCATCAACAGCCTTGGCTCAATCTTAATGCTGAAATTCTTTTCGATGAGCAGCTCTTGCGTTTGAACGCATTCGACGTGCGTCAATACGATATACACTTTCCACTGCGACGCGGCGAACTGAATACGCACAAGGATAAAGGTGGTTCGCTAACAGCCGTGCTGGAACATCTGGAACGCATTTGGACGTATGCACTGACACAGCGCCTGGGTATAGCTAGCCAGCAGTTGCCACAATACAGTGTTGTCTTGGTAATAAACGACATATACAAACGTAGTAATCTGCGCGAGTTTGCAACGCTGCTGCTCAAGCGTTTGGGATTTCGTTCGTTTTTTATGCAACAGGATCACGTCGCTGCCACATTTGGTGCGGGACTCGGCTATGCATGTGTTGTTGATCTTGGCGATCAGAAATGTTCGATCTCTTGTGTTGAAGATGGCATCTCGCAGATTGAGAGCCGTGTGCGACTGCCCTATGGCGGCGGTGATGTCTCTCAAGTGTTACTCATGCTGTTGCGCAAGTGTGGTTTCCCTTATCGCGAGTGCAACGTGCAGGACAGCTATATGGATGCCAAGTTGATCATGCAGCTAAAGGAACGCTTTTGCCACCTACAGGCGAGCATATGCGGTGCACACGAGAAGACATTCCAAATACGTAAGCAAAACGGACAGTGGTTGCGCTTTACGCTGCAGGTGGGGGACGAATGCATTATGGCGCCCATGGCGCTCTTCAACACCGAATTACTGAACATAACGGGAAAGACTCGCACTGTGATTATACAACCGCCAGCGCGTCTTCAAGGCGACGCCGAAGATTGTTTCGATGCAGAGTACCTACGTGAGACGAGTCGACGCAATGGCGGCCGCGATCAATTCAGCATGGCCGATGGCAGCATACTAATGCCCATCACTGGTGACATGGGCGCCGGCGACTGTGCCGATGATATGCTGAATGGGGTTGACGTTGCGAACGCCGACGAAACCAATGGCAATCAAATGACGGCACAGCAGAACGCTGCCGGCAAAGAGCGCGACGATGCAAGCGTTTACTATGCGACAAACGGGCAAGTCGTGTCGCTAGATACGGCGGTTATACGTAGCATTGATCGGTGCCAGAGTATCGAAATGAAACGCAAGATGTATGGCTGTATATTGCTTGTGGGTGGAGGCATTAAGACGCCCGGCTTGGCGAGTTGGCTTGAGTGCAAGATAAGTCATCAGGCTCCGCCGGGTGTTGAGGTGAATGTCTTTACCAAGGACATGGATGCTGGCATGGTGACGTGGAAGGGCGCTGCCATTATGTCAGTGCTGGACAGTGCGCGGGAATTGTATATTACGCGCGCGGAGTGGGAGCGTCACGGGCTACGCATATTACGCGAGAAGGTACCGTTCATTTGGTGAACTCTGCACTGGGGCCTCACACAAGTGCACACATATTCGAATACCACCAGCAGCAAAATCTTGTCACACGATAATGCCTATCAGATTATCAGTAAACCATAATGTTTTTAAGTTTTTTTTATACATTTTTCTTACTGACAGTTGATAAAAACTGTATCAAAAATAACAATAATAAAACAAGGCCAAGTATACAAAAACGAACAACAAACGACTATCTACATTTTTTTCCAACTGTGGTGACACTCTCTGCTCGCTCATCTCAAAGCAGCAGCGTTGGCGCACTGGAGCCCATGTAGTGATAAAGATCACCGACTGTAGAGCGCACGAGCTTTGCTTTTATGGTTGGACGTTGCAAGCGTTTGTATGCCTCGAAGCGATGACAGCCGCCAAAGCTGAAGTAGTAGTTGCCGCCTCCCTCGCCCACAATCCAAAGTATGTCTATAGGTGGCACACGTTCCTCGCGCTCGTTCTGCGTCGCGGCCCCAAAAAGAGCAACAACACAATCAATATTAGGGGAAAACGAGTATAAGCTACTTCTTGTTCGTTGCACTCACCAAGATTGTTTCCATCAGCGAGTTAACTTTCGCCTCGTCCAGCACTGGCGGTATCGGCCGCTTTATCACGCTCATGGGCACATCGTGCACATCCTCGATATTTGCTGAATGTATGGAGGTCTCCGTGCCGTTCATACTGGTAGTGGGTGCGATCGCTGCAACAAATAATAATTGTTGTGAAATTCTTAAAGCTCTATACCGCAAGTGTGTATAAGTATTCGAGCAAGCGGTATATCCGCTAACGTACCGGGTTTCAGACTGGCGGCACTCTCCGTGAGCATATGTGACTTTGCTCGTGTCGTTGTTGTTATCGTTGGTAATGGCCGGCGCGCAAAAGTACGTCTAGTCGACTGCTGCAGTAAATGCCTAATGAACGACATGCAGATACAATTTCAGGCAAAAATCGAGGCAAATGTTAATTTTGCTGCCGTTTGTTGTTCGACAAAAACTTGTTTGTGTTTTGTTAATATTGTTGTTGTTATTGTTGTTTACAATTGCTGTTGTCGTTTTTCTTGTTTGATGCACTTCGTTTTAATCAATATGTAGTGAGCCAAAGGCGAAGCCCCAACATGTTATGACAAAAGAAATCAGTATACGAATAATTAAGTGTGCCGTGAATTTTGATTAGCAAGCCCCGAAGAATCGTCAATGCGAAAACAAAATAAAAATTTAAACAATAACAACAACCACAACAACAATTGCGATTGCTAAAAAACGCCATTCACTTGGGATTAGGCGCGCAAACGTAAATTAACTGCAGCGACAATAGTAAGAAGAAGCACTCCGAGCGACGGTTATTAGATTGCAAAAACAATGTAATACATACAGCTGACTACTCGACATCAGATATAATATATGATAATGGAAAGGCAAACTCTGAAGCGCGTACGCTCGCAGGACGATGACATGCGCTGCCAGCGAAAGATCTATGTGAACCAAATCATGTTGGAGAAGAGCGACGCAAGCCAAATGCAGGCGGTGCATGGTAAGTGCGCGGCAAATAAGCAAACAAGTAACCGTAAATAGCTGCAGGAGTCTCGTTTTAAAAACCGTTAGAAAAAACACATAAACTTCTCTTCGACGGCATGAACGCCGCGCGCAGTAAAGTATTAAAAACCACCCCAAGGTCAGCGCCACTTCATACGCAGTATTACCTGCGCGGTGATGGCACAATCACGGTGCGTAATCTCTTCGCTGACAACGTCAGTGCTGAGCTTAGCCAGCAGGAAACCGCGACAATGCACAAAGTAAACTGCTGCCGCAAGCAGACGGCGCTCATACATGACAACTGTGTTAATTGCACCATGTCGCTTTGTGAGGAGTGTGGCTATTCATGCATGGAATGTGGTCAGTTCATATGCCGCAGCTGTGTGACATTGTTGTGAGTACCAGGCAGAGCCATGTACCACTAATAATCACTAAATGCTTTCTTTCACTTTCTTTCAGCAGCGGTAACATGTCAGATGAACAACCGCTCTGCGAAAAGTGTCAGCTTTATTGCAGCTGAAACGCTGACGGTAAACGCACACGAAAAACAAGAAGGAACATAGTCAATGAATGGCTTTAATATATCTTAATTTATTGAAATCTCTATCTAAGTTATAAATATGTACATGAAAAAAGGTGAATCGGAAATTAAAGTTTGCTTTATACTTTGCCCTTGAACTTGTGATATTTCTTATGATCCGCATGCAGCAGTTTATACAGTTCTCGACCGGCCTCGTTTGAACTACGCAATATAAAGTTGCCCACTCGATGATCGCAGAGTCCAATCAGATCAAAACAAATGCTTTCAATGTGCAATTTGATCTGCAATATGAAAAAATTTAACAAAACCATTAAAGGACGCCACTCGCAGCCAGAAAAACAACTGTTTCCCTACCTTCTGATATAACGTTGTGGGTCGCTTATTCGCCACCATAAGGTTAATGACAAACGTGAGTACAAACGGAGCGACACGCTTCACAGCAACAGCCAGCGTCGCCACAATCAGTCGCATAAGCGTGGCCATCTTCAAAGCCAAATTCTCCAAGTCATCTAACTCTGTTTCAACGATCATTGCAGCCTTCTGGCGTTCGGACTTATACCAGACTATTGCCTGCAACTGACTTTTAAAGATGTGCATCAACTGCGGCACACGATCCATCAGCATGGACGTGCGTTGTTTGAGCAAAGCTATACACAATTCCGACACCGATGCATGCAGAGTCATCAGCTGCTTGCGCGTCTCCTCATCCGTTACAGCAAACCGTTTGACGTTCAATTCAAGCATACAGGCAATTATACTGTCTAGCGTATCCGTTGAGAGCGGCACCGTATTATTCTCGATTATTGCCAGTTGACAGGCATGCAGCTGAGCGATCAGCTCATGGTTGCAAGGACGTGGCTGCCGCAGCACAATCTGCGTGGTCAAATGTTTGAAATGCTCGTTGAAAATCTAAGAGCATAGAAAGACGTTTAATAAAATCACAGCAAGGACAATGTATAAACTGTACATACTGCGCCCTTAATCGTGCTGAAGCCGCACTTGGCAATCAGCGCCAGCAAGGCCAGCACATTTGATGCATGTCCTAATCCTTGCTCTTGTTGCACACTGTCATTCAGTTCGCGTAGCGTCAATAGTAAATCCTCATTCGTTTTGTTGCCTATTATCAGTTGAATGGCCGACTCAAGGCATTTTCTGTCGGCAGGCTGCGTTGCCGCGCACAGATCTTTATTCAGTTGACGCCAATAGCTGCTGAGCACAAGCTCGATCTCATCCTGATCGAGATGCAATTGCTGACGATGATTTAGCGCCACATTTATCAAGCGCAAACTATGCGGATTCCGATAGTCCAGCTGAGAAAACAAACCAATACATGCAACTTTGCTATTTTACTTGTCTTGAGCAGTTTGCCATCACTTACCGAGTGTCCAATATAGATCTTGCATATGCGTCTAAAGTCCTCATCGATCACCGTGTCTGCAAGCTTTTGATCTGCAGCATCACCTTTAGCGCTCACCGTCGTCGTCGTGTTCTCGGCGACTAGCTTCACATAAATTGCATACGCCGGCAGAGTCTGCTGCACGAAAGTGGCAGTTGCAGCTGCATTTGCTTCATTGTTGTGCTGGAAGTGTGCCTTGATGTAGCGCGCAAAAACCGCCACAAATGGTGCCAACTGGTGTTGCACGCGCTTAGATCTGGGACCCGACAAGCCCCCGAGCGCTTCGATTACCAGCAGCAGTAGGTGACGTTGTGCCTCACTCAGACGCGATATCTTCGTCGTCTGCATGAGCTCGGCAAGCGTGCTGAGAAAACCTTTGCTGCCCTTAACCTCCTGCAGTATGTACTGTTCCAGTAGCAACTTGTACAGCGGCAAGCAGCTTTGCACGGGCAGCAAAGTCAAAAGTTGCGCACTCGTAAAGCACTTTAGGACTGAGACTTGAGCGCCAAAGTGCAGGAAATCTGTAAGTGAAGTGAAATGAAACAACCTCCAAACGAAGCAACATGGCAGCAGTTCGCCTACTTACCCAGCATGTAGTCAAAAGTGGCCGCTGCCAAGTCCGTCGCTTGCGCAGCCGACAAATCGTAATAAAGCGCCACCAATTGCAGAAAGATAACACTCTTGGCGTTACGGCGCAAATGCGCCAAAGGCAGCTGTCGTAGCCGAGCCATCAGCAGCGTTACCTGCTCCAAAGGCAGTTCACCGTGCAATTGCACAGTTTTGTCCTCCACTTGGGCATTGAGTTTGACCGCAATATTTCGCGGCTGTGTCGCAGACATGCCATCCTGCAACATGGCCTCGTGCACTGCCATGGACAAGGAGCCGCTAAGTTTATGCGTTGCGAGTTGCCTTGCGTAAGTCGCGAATATGTGTGTCGCGAGCAATTCCAACGCAGCCTGATCCTCAATGATAACATTGGCCAATTTCTGAGCATCGACATCATGCTTATCCTGCGCCTCGATAAGTGCTAACTTGTCGTTGGCCGTGAGTTGTCTTAATACGTTTCGTGCCTGCTGT
Source organism: Stegana nigrithorax (assembly GCA_037044495.1). NCBI lineage: Eukaryota > Metazoa > Arthropoda > Insecta > Diptera > Drosophilidae > Stegana > Stegana nigrithorax. The sequence goes on from JBAMBQ010003534.1 coordinate 29,121, forward strand.
GGCGACAGAAAGCACAGCAACTGTGCAATGTCCAAGTGCGCCCCAGGCAACATGGTCTCGGCAACTCTGTCAGCTGTTGCGGTGACTTCTTTGGGTACCAAACTCTTAGCCTGCACGCGCTGCAGCTGCAGACGGTCGAAAAGCTGCTTGCAATTGCGCTTGCCAAAGTTTAGCACACGCTGCTGCATTAGCGTCCACTCGGCATCACTAAGGTATCCGTGTAGCTGTGTCAGCACAGTTGTCGGCGACTCCGCTGGGCCGTCAGCCATGTAATAGGTAAGCAGCATTTCAAAGGCACCTACATAGTAACAGCATTCGAAAAATGCCTTGAACGTGCGCTGATTGTGCTCACGCGCCAGCAAGAAGCGACCGAACTGCGCCAGCACTTGCTTCGTAAGCGCCAGTTGAGCCGATAATTGTGTTGCGAATTTCTTCGCTTGCTCCGCTATGCGTGAGCCACGGAAGTACTGGCACAGCAGTGCCGCTTGCAAGTCGAAGGCGAAGAGCGTGTTGCCATCCAACTCGGTTTCCGTGGTATCGTCAAGTAGTCTCTTCAGCTCGTACAATATCGTGTTCCAAATGACCATTGATGGTTTGGCCATAATGTTGGCTACCAGCTTGCTAAATGCAGTGCCCACTGGCACGCTAGGCCAGAACGTTTTCAATGCGGGAAAACTTTCTTCAAGAACAGCGGGATGTGTTTCTTCAGTGGTGACCAGCTTGGGTGTTAACAGCTCCTGGAAGAGCACGGTCAAATATGCCGTGGTTCTGTTAGATATTGCTGCCGTCGCTTGAGGTTCCACAGTATCCGAGTCTTCATTGGAGGACTTTTTGCGTTTGCTGGGGGTGATCGGCTCCTCATTGTTGGACTTCGCCGCACGTTTTCCTTTGCTTTTACTTGTGCTGCTTTGCAACTCATATTGGCTTAGCCACTCTTTGAGCACTTTAAGAAAGCTGCCGAGAAAACGTTCGGCTCGACTCAAGCGACGAAACATGTCCATCAGCAGAACGGCGTATTGTTCGTACAGCAACTGTTCCTCGATAGTGTCCTTTGGAGCGATGAGCATCCAAGTCGTTATTTGGAAGATGTCTTGCTCAAGCAGCAGCGGATTAAGACGCATTGCGGCGCAAAGCAAGAGTAGCACGTCACGAAGGTAATGCTCTTTGTGCTTCCTGACAAGATCTATCAACTTTTTGCTCACCATGGCCAACGCAGTTTCTTCCTGGCTAAAATCGAATACCAGGGAAATATCGTGCTTGCGCAACATTTCCAGTGTAAAAGCAGCAACCGAAAGCATCTGCTTTGGGTCTTGCAGTTCCATTTTTTCGCATTGGTAAAATACATGCTTCAACAATGTGCGTTGAAATTCTACATCGCCAGGCCGGTTGACAATGGTGCACTCCAACGCTAGTAAACGCACGTGCAACGGTTGCCCATGAATGCGCTGAATTATTTCGGAATTACCTTCAGTCAGTAGTTTCTCAATTGCTGCAAACTCCTCGTCAAAACACAGCCCAAGCGTTCGTAGTGTGAGTAGCACTTCCGCGAGCGACTGCAAAAGATGTATTGTGTAATGTGCATCGAATCGGTCAATATGCTGTGTACGTTTTATGTAATCCTTCAGCAATTGCAACACGGCGTTAAAAAATTCGGTTTCCTGTGCGATGTCTAGGCTTGCGACGACCGTCTGCTGTAGGTAGGCTTCGTAGTTACGACAAAGCGCGGCGTAAACTTTTGAAACTAGTTCATGATCTGCGCGAAAGACATCCTGCAATGCTTCACTTGAGAGTACACATTTTAGCAATTCTGTGAAGCTGCGTACTGCGTCCCCACTCACTTTGTCCGCGAGTGCAAGCAACGCTGTTACGAGATGCTTCTTTGTTGCCGTAGTCACGAGGCTAGGCTGAGCACGCAGGCTTAGTAATTGGCTTAACTCGAGTGTCGGTAGTGTAGTAAGCGACAAAGACTCCGACTCTAATTCTTGCGACAGCCAACTCAGAATGAGCTCATATTTATGGGCATAAGTGAATTCAAGTGATTGCCATGCTTTTGCTGCGAAAAGCAGATGCTCGCTAAAGGTAACATTCGGCGACCGCCGCAGCCAGCACATAAATTCTGTAGGGCAATATGGAAAAAAGATGCTACATTTTTATTTTAAATTAAATATTTGTTATGCACCTTCTTTGATATCCATATTCCAATGTACTGGCTTCGCGTATGCAAGTAATGTGAGTGTAAACAAGAAAGAAGCAGAAGAATAAGCTACTCAACACGTGTTCGTAGTAGTAAATTATTTCTTATATTTATGTGATAATAAATTACTTATAGTACACCCGGGATATTATTAATCGCCTGACTTAAGTTGAGTCCTCCTTGAAGTCTGCGTAATTAAAAAAAACCGTTGAAAATTGTTTTCACATTGAGATACAAAACATATGGATTTAAAAGTTATGTGTTTCTACGATACTGCTGTGATTTCCACTCTTTCAATTTCGCTCTTGTTGTTGCGCTACGTTGAAACGCTCTTTTGACGGTGTTCATTTGTTTTTGGTACATTAAGTTGAAACTCTCTTTTGACGGTGCACACTTGTTGTTGTACAATAAAACAACTTTTATATGTACCGGACTCGAAGAGATAAGTAAATCTGTAAAGTCAAGACAATGTTTACCAGTATGTTAATATATGTTTCTCGCTCCCTCCTGGATTTACAGTTATGTTTAGTATTTTACTTTTCTTCCTTGGCATTTGTCTAAGTGGTATTGTATAGTTTTTGTCACCCCTGTGTTTGCTTTGAGATGTAAATTCACCAACTTAATAAATGTGCTGTGCACTTTTTCCTTATATACCTTTATAACATCCTTAAATTAACATCAAAAGTGCAGCCCTGCCATTTTAACAGATTTTCTCACATTGTGCGTCAACATGCCAACTTCTTTAAAGTGTATGTACATAAATATTTAAGATTTCATTTTAAGAAGTTAGGCCAGGACATAGGGCACCTGGTGCTATCAACTTAACAACAACAAGGCCTTAGACCCGTATTAGTTTTAGAATTTGGTCTTGCAGACCGACACACAAGCACCCTGCCCACCTATTCAAATATTGCAGCGGTCAAAGAAAGCATGTCAACTTGACAGAAAAATTTTAACATTTTCTGTTTCCAACAGAATTTTTAGTTCATGTTAACCTTTTTGGTTTTCGCATTTCCAGATTTTGTTTTTCGTCATTACACTGCGTTATACATTCGCATTGGGCTCTGAATTGCTAAGTTTATGTTGATATTATAAAGCATAATTTGGACCTGGCTGACAACTAAACGTCTGGGATTTGGATATGTATTTCATAAAATCGATATACTTCGTGTTGATTATCCTGTGTTCTAGCTATGTTGCTATCGCACGGAAACATCATTTGGAAGTGCGAGTAAGTTAAATTAACTAATTAAAAATATAAATAAATCCTAAATATAGGCTCTCTTCCCGACTGTAGAATGATATGCGTCCTTATATTGCGTTGAGTACGTTCGGTTTTTATACCAACGGACATCTGGATGTTACGCTCAGCAAGTTCACCATTGATGACGAAAATCTTGATGATAAGGTAAGAAGGGGGATTAAATGGGTTCTAACTATCAGGTGATCTATTTTAAACATACTTAATTAAACGCAGTTTGGATTATCGCTGGACAAAACGACTATAGATCAAATGAATCCATATTTGGATTCGCATCAAAATAAATGCATTCTTGAGGAGCCATCGTCGATGCAACATAGCGGCCCTATTCTTTTTTTTACATTAAACCTTAAAGAATTGAAGTGAGTTGAAATAGCCAAACATAAGAAAACGCAATAACTGACACATATATTATAGAGTCCACTTACAATGTTCTCCAGAGTGGGAGAATATGCACATTTACAGGGATCTTAGCAAGATGTATCGGCCAAAACGTCAATCCCAACCGAAGATCAGTGATTCAGCGCTGTTTCTTCAACGCCGACGTCGACGTGATCTACAACCACAGGATCAGGAAGCTCAAGTTTTCGATCCAACATTAGACGACGATTCCCCTGAAATGAATATGCCAGTTGACAACAAAATATCGCCGCTTATTCCGGAAAAAATAACCCCTGTACCTGAAAAAACTGGTCAAGAGTCTCTGATGAAAGCCCCATTTGCTAAAACTAAGAACATATTTTCAAACAAACAAACTATTTTACCGATTGCACCTGAACCAGCATCCGCGCCCGCAGAAGTACATATAACTGCGATTCCCGCCGCCGAAAAAGATACAGACCCAAAACAAATTGAAGGGCCCAAGATGCCAGTGAGCTCCAATTACTTCGAACCGAATTTGCTCATGCAAACAGAAATTTGCAAAAACCACACACTGCCAATGACAAAACAAGTAATCAATGGAGTATCTTATTACAGTTTTACCTTCTCTATGTTTGTGGCCCGACTGCATGATGAGGGCCTCTACAATTTGTATTTTCATGCCTGTCCAAACTATCGACTACCAAAAATGGTTTCGTTTAATGTAAGTTTTTAATGTGTTCGCATAAATTGTTTATACAAATATCATTATTTTTCATGTTTACTACGAAAAATTGATGAACAACGTTTGATAAAGTTCAGAACTTGTAGAATTGCGTGTAGTAATCATTTTTCTTTTTTTTTTTTAGGTTGACATTGAGGAAAATAACAATGGAAACTATTTGTCAGCAGGTGAAATGCCGCTACCTTCACTGTACTTTATGATGAGTTTGCTTTTCTTTTTGTCCGGTCTCTTCTGGGTGTTTATACTGAAAAAGAGCAAGTGCGTATAAATAATACTATTTAACTATATATATATATTAATTCAAATTTAAATCAAAATGTCCGCACAGGCACACGGTCTATAAAATACATTATATAATGACTGTCTTAGTGTTTCTAAAGTCGCTATCGTTAATGTTTCACTCGATAAATTACCACTTTATTGAAAAACGCGGTGAACACGTTGAGACCTGGGCTATACTTTACTACATTGCGCATTTGCTAAAAGGTGCTGTGCTCTTCATAACGATTGTGCTTATTGGCACCGGATGGACCTTTATTAAACATATTCTTTCTGACAAAGATAAAAAAATATTTATGATTGTTATTCCACTGCAGGTATGTTTGTGGTATGTTCTATATGTATTAAGATTTTTTTAAAATAATTTTATTTCAACTAACAGATTCTCGCAAATGTTGCGCAAATAATTACCGACGAATCTGATCAGAGCGATGCCAAATTCCGCATGTGGCGCAACATTTTCTTTTTTGTGGATTTATTATGCTGTGGGGCAATACTCTTCCCTATTGTTTGGTCAATACGCCACTTGCATGAAGCTTCAGCCACTGATGGCAAAGCCGCTATAAATCTACGTAAACTGAAACTATTTCGTCAGTTTTATATTATGATCGTTTGCTACATATATTTCACGCGTATTATTGTTGATTTGCTCCAAATGGCCGTGGTGTTCCAGTTCGCCTGGTTAGATGAAATGTTTCGTGAGATGGCAACATACGTTTTTTTTGTGCTAACAGGCTACAAATTTCGACCAGTGTCTTCGCATCCATACTTTACTGTACCCGATGACGAAGCTGACGACGAAGTCGAAGTACTAACTGAGTCCGGCCTTACTGAAGGTTTGCACCGAACAAAACCACTTAATCGAAATGCATTGCATCCGACGATAACAATTGTCGAAGGCAACGACTGTGAACGTGAAAATTTAATAAGCAAAAGGGAATCTAGTCATGAATACGACTGAAAAATTCGCTTTTAAATACTGACAATTTAGGCACTATTCATGCATCCACATATTCATATATATTTTGATAAAATCAAAGCAATCTCCAAAGGCTCTTAAGAAAAATTTGAAATTGCTTAGGTTTGAATCTGCGATACTTTATGGACTTCCTAATTTATGCAGAACACTATTCTTTTGTAAATTTCTACATTATGTGTTAATATTATTAAAATAGTTGTAAAATAAGAGCAAATAGTTCAAGCAAAACAACTTAGAACGATTATCAAGGAATGCAGTTTTCACTCCACCAACAAAACTAACCATCATTTCTCAGCCAAAATAAAATACCCATAACAACATTAGGTGTTACAACGTTGCATTTTGCACTAAATCGATTCTAAATATATATAATGAAATCCAGTCAACGTTTATTTAATGTATTATATTGGCAGGAAGATAACAAGACAACTATCACAGGTTTAAGGTTTCAAAGACATATAGATATGTACATATGCATATACATATATTCAGTTTCCATAATTGCTCAATATTGCGACGATATCGATCAACAAAAAAGCAAGATAATTAAGTTACTAAAAATCAATGTTGGTATTAACTTAACGATTCCATTCCATTCCACTCAATTTTATTAAGTTTAAATAAGTGTTAGAAAATTTTATTTGACTTCAAGAATGTATCTGTTCAGAGGTTAAAATCCGTTGCTTTTTCACATTTTTACGGTGCAAGTGCAAAGTAGATATTGGAACTAACCCAATGACATTCCAGAATTATCAAACTTAGACCAAGTTCGGCTTATTCGCTACTGCTTTCGTTTTCTTCTTCTTCTTGTTGATTTCTTTTCATCTAACCGACACACAGTCAGCCAAAAAAGTTTACGTGCACGTTGGTTTCTTGAGAAAATTTAGTGCAACAATCTGAACTGAATTGAATATGATGGTATTCCAAAATAAATTTGGGCCGTCTACATGCTTTAAAAGAAACCGTTAATCTCCTTTTGTCGATCCCATTCGATATAAAGTTTAAATCAATACAGATCACAGTACTAACAATTTTGAGATAAACGTTCTGTTGTACAAACCGAAATTGAAACCATTTTGAGTAATTTTTGTTTAACATAAAACAAAGGTGTGCGTAATCTTTGTTTGACTACTGTACACACTCAAAATATTTACTTTGTCGTTTGCTTTATTTACAAAAAAGAAGGACTACACGACAATTCTAACAACTAAATGAGATCTTTTTTGAAATGGCAAACAAAAGTCGGCAATAAGAAACCAATTTAATAAATACATGTGTAAGCTTTGAAAAGCCACCATGCAATTCCCAATTATTACAATGAATTATTGCAGGCTGGCATTCTCTACTCTTAACATGCCACAACTTAATATTAACTGGCACTCGAATACTCTTCCACCGCTAACCGTTTTGTAGTTTTAGTTGTGTAGCACTACATGAGCTTTTTTATTCTGTATAACCGTTTTATCGCTTTGAGCGAGTATCACTGATAAGAAAATCCATGTTTCTGCTTCGACATTGATAGCAACAGGTAAGTGCAGCAATGGCGATATGGTTCTGTTTGTCAAAAACCGTCGAAAAAGAACATACGGTGAAAAGAAAAAAAAAAAGTATCACTAAAATGTCAACATTTTAGAGACATACAGTCAGTGGTCGAACCTAGTTTAGTTTTCCTTTAAGTTTTTTGAACACCGCGTTTACATGCGTGTATGCATTTACATATATGTATGACAGCCTTAATGTTTGGAAAACCCTAATCTGGTAAAAAATCGTGAATTCAAATGTAGTGCAAAACAATGGTATGTACAGGTCATCTATGACACAAGCTTTAAACACACACAAATATTTATGGATATAAAAAAGCTTTTTTCAAAAAAAAGATTAACCTTATAGCTGCTGTTGTGTGACTTATCAATTTCAATTTTCGTATTGGTGACTCTACCTTGAGTGTAATCAAAGCATAAGTCAGCTAATGACAATAAACATTAAAGTGAGCACTGAATATTACAATAATAACATGTATCCATACTACGAACAAGATTGG
>JBAMBQ010003535.1:0-20019 GCA_037044495.1 Stegana nigrithorax
TACGTATTGCTCTTTAGCATTTTTCAATTTTTTTTTTGTTTTTTTTTTTTCTTTTTGTCCATTTTTTTTTTTTTTGTGCGATAATTGAATTGTTGAAGTCGTGCAATATCTATTACCATTTATTTACATACGCAAATAGTATTACATTTTCTTTTTTTGTTTTTTGTTTTTTTTATCTTTTGTACTTTTTTCAGCATAACAATTAAGCATGTTCTGGTGTGTATGTGCAGCAGCAGCATCAGCAGCAGCGAGTGTAAACGCGCTACGTGAAAATATTCAAATGTTACACCTTATGGGATTACATGACAGCGAACCAGCGAACATGACGAAACGACCTTGTCAGGTCGTACCTGCAGTAACACCGAACTCACATACATACACACACACACATACACAAAACCATTGGCTTCTACTATTGTAGTCAATAAATGGGCGTGTGCATGGGCAGTTCTTGCCTACCTTTGATAAACTGCACTCACAAATTGTTGAAATTTTTGTGGCGTTTGTGTCTGCGTGCGTTTTTTTCCCCCCCTGTTATGCAAATTCTTTAAAGTTTTTGTCAGTTTTGTGTAAAAAATCTTAAAAACTTAGTGCATAAGTGCTTTTTCGCTCTTATTTAGCTAACTAAGCTGCAGTTTATAAACAACAAAAAAAAATAAATATAGCATATTTTGAGGAGCCAATCAAATTTAACAAATGCTCAGGAACACACTGTCGTGCTCCGCGAAGCAATGCCTAGCGGCGGTACCGCGGGAAGTGATTATTTTTTCCTTTTTTCTTTTTGGTATTCGTTATCTGTTATTCTATTGAAATAAAAAAAAAAAAAACACTGTCGTGCTGGCTTTAGCACAGTAAAATAGTACCCACATATTTAATTGTCAGAAAAGGAGCTGATAAAATATTTAATACTCAGTGTTAACTTATAAGGATATGCAGAGTTTGGGTCAAATTCACTCTATGGAAACGCAGAGAATGTTCATGTGCTCATGACAGCAACTAAAATCAATCAATCAAAATAAAGGACTCCGTATGTCAGCACAAAATGGGCGACTGCATAAAAGTCAATAATAATTTAAGCAGTCCAATTTCACGTGACAGTGTTTAGCTTTCGAAAAAATATGCAATATTGTAGCTCTATCTTTAAATAGTGTTTTCTTAAAAGAAATCTCCAGATGATCTCAAGTTCTCCGTACAAAACAAACGCAAAAACCTAATCAACTGTACACCCTACCATAGGCACTTCTTCAGCTGTAGCAAACTTTCAGAAGTAGCAGCACTACTTTTGACTCCCTCTAAAGAAATACAACAGCTGCAGGAACAGTAAAAGCTACAGTTGCTCATGTAGGTGTGTCAAGCAACTCAAAGCAAAACAAATCGCACAATGCATAACATAAGAAGCCTAAGGACACTGAACTGAAAGAAAGGTCTGCATAACAACATTTAAGCAAAATTAAGAATTACATATATAAATTCAATTTAACACGTTGCCCTTGGCTAAGTACAAAACAGATTATTGCTAATGATATTTACAGCTTTGACTAACTGACTCACTTTTTTTATAAATAAATGAAAAACACAAAATGTTTTTATATAAGTAAATATACTTGCATTGCATATGCATCTGTTATAATATTTAACAAAAATCCGCGCAGTTAAATGAAATCTAAAAGCTTCGAAAAGCAACAACAACAACAACGGTAAAAACGATGCTTGCCATTATGGCAAATGTTTATTATTTATTTACGTTTACATTTGAATGGAAAAAACAAGATTCAATAAGTGCAGAATTTTGCTTGCTGCCGACATTCGTGAATATTTGATATATATGTATTTGTTATGCAAAAAATGCACATTAATAAACATGCATATTAAAATTGAAATTGTTTAAATAAATCAAAACCAAAACGGCTACATATAATTTATGCAGCAAAAATATTTAATAGAAGAAAACAAAAAAAAAACCCCCGACAACAACATGAGAATTTAAAATATGCAAAAGTTTTAGTTTTGTTGGCTGTTTTTCTTCTTCTTGTGTTTGCATTGCAACAGAATTTGACTTAAAGTGCGCCCCAAAAAGCCGTTAGTCCTGGTCGCTTCAACGCTTTAACAACTTGGCATTAAACAAGTCTGCCGACACAGCAGACAACGACCCAATGATCCGCTGCCTGCCTGCCTGACTGCTGACTGCTGCCTGACTGGATACCTGTCAGGACATAAAATCACGCGCGTCCTAATTTAGCCGCACATCACATCCGTTTTCAGTTTCAGAGTGCAACATCGTGTCGTGAACCCTTTTTGCATGCCAACGACGTTCACGTGCTGATGCCGGGCACGTGCATACGCAAAGTCATGCAAAGGTGAAACGTTGACGACTGCTTATAGCCAAAAACCGGCAAATATGATATGAATAAAGCGCAGCGTCTTAAAAGCACACGTCCATAAGCAATATGCAAGCGAAAGCAACAGAAGCATGCTTACAGGCATACCTCGCTGCCTGCAACGAGCTCGATTAGACCGGATGTGATGCAGTGCATCATATTTTAAAAAGTTATGTATGACAGTAGGAAAAAAAATATAATATAAAATATAAAATAAAATTTTGCAGATCATATTAACGAAACTCTGTTCAAAATTACAAACATTCTCGTTTCTAGAATTTCTTCGGTACGTTATTTAAGTGGAGGCAAGCCTGTACTTGCCGTTGCATGCGCATGAGAAAAAGAATGCATGTGAACTCGACTTCGTAAATAATTAGATTTAAATTGTAAAAACGCAAATAAAATTAGATTTTGTGCCTAAAATGCGCGCATGCTGTTCTCAAGGATGAGCAGCTACAGTCTACAGCTGCGTCTAAGCGACTTTCGTAGCGAACGCAATATTGCAATGCATTAGAAAATGCATATGATATGCAAACTATTTATTTACAGTTTTATTTTACGATTTATGTTATTTCATCACTGAAGAAATGTATTCAAAGCTCTTAATGGCTTATGTCCCTAGTTTCATATTAAAAAGCAATTATTATTGCTTCAGTTTTTTTTTTTGTTAATAAACTTTAAGAATTCCTATGTTCGGAACACTGCCATTCTAAAGTTATAGAGCATATAAGCATTTACTATTTGTATTCGGCTCATAGCCGAATATACGCGACCACTATGCGGCATTCGGCTCAATGTAGCCGAATGCTTAAAGCAACTCGACCAATACAAGCCGAATACCAAATAGCCGAATATTCGCAAGCATTTGCAGTCGAGACCTGTATGAGCAATACAGTAGAAACTCGTTAAGCCGGATACCCCCTAGTCATTGTGCCTGCGGTCAAGATGTACTCATAAGTATCATTTAGGTTCACTTAAGGAGAATTTCCTTTTTATGCTCAATACATAAAAAAACATTAACTCAAAGTGGTGCTGCCAAGCAGGCAAACATGCCCCATACCCCAGAAAAACAGGCGGTTCAATTTACTTCTGAGTGAAATGAATTCTAAATGCGCTATGAAATGTGCTGCGAATGCGCGAGTTCTGTGCTTTGTATTGAACTTTTGTAGCACCACGTCGGCCCAAATGTTTACTTTTCCTTTTTATATTTATTTTGTTTTTTTTTTTTTTTAATTCAACTACTTTTAGCAAACAAACAGACAGACAGACAGGCAGGCAGGCGGGCTATCTGCCGATCTATGCTATATGCACCATAAGCGATATGGTTTTTGTGCTGTTAATTTTTTTTTGTTTTTGCTTTGTTTTGTTTTTTTTCTTGTCCTTTTTTGTTTTTTGGGGCGTAGCTGCTTGTCGTATGTTACGGAATAAATGAAAATAGGTTACAATTGTTGATTGTTACGAGGCATGTGTGGCAAAGATGCATTGATAAAAGTACAGAACAGCAGCATAACTGTGTATATGTGCATGTGTGTGTGTGCGTGGGCGTATAAGTTCTACGAACTCTGGCGCCCCTTCATAAATTTGTTTTTTTTTTTGTTTTTTTTTTCCAACTCGCCTTTTGTTGCACAACTTTTCTTTGTGGGCAACGTTAGCTGCTGTCAGAAAAAATGTTCAATTAAATGGCGGCACAAAAATGTCGCAAAAAAAAAAACAACAAGAACAAAAACAAAAACTCGGAGACAAAAAACAAAAAAAAAAAAAAGAACCTACATGCGAACGCGCTTAAAAGGCTGCAAAGCCACAAGACAATGCCAACCAGCCTGTCAAGCAGGCGACGGCCTACACAAGCAGTCAGCTCAAGCCAAACCAAGGCAAGGCAAGCCGAGCCGAGCCAAGCCAAGCCAACCCATTCCAACCCAACGTAGCAGTCGCTGCCTGTATGCCTGCCATTGAGCCACCCAGCCAACCATTCAGCCAGCCAGTCGGTTTGTCTGTCTATCAGTCGGTCGGTCGGTCGGTCGGTCGGTCGGTTGGTCGTGCGCTCTGCTACACTATTTGTTGCTTGCCAGGCAGTGTCGGCTGTTGGCTGTCGCTGACTCGAAGACGTGCTGCCCACATATCCTGCGCGTATAACTTGCACTAAAGTGGCACAGGAAGCACAGGCGGCAGACGTCAGGCGACAGGCGTTGATGGCAAAAGATGCAAAAATATTCTCTTGTCAGCGTATATATGTACATATAGACAATATATAAAAGGCGATGTGTGGGGCGTAGCTTATTTTTGTGTATTTTTTTTCTTTTCTGTTTTTTTCTTGTTTAAGCTTGATACTTTTATTTCTTCTTCTTCAGCAGTTGTATTTTTTTTTTGCATTTTATAGAAAAAGTTTGGGCATGCATTCACTTGGTTTTAATTGAAAATATTCTTTTGTTTATGGCATTAAACAGGAAAAATGAAAAAATATGCAGATTTTGCTCACTTATTATTGTTATTGTTGTTAATTTATTATTTAACGTATTAAAACTACGCTTTTTGTTTTTTTAATTTAATTTTTTCTGTTTTTTAATATATGCAAAATTCTTAAAAAGGCAGCAGTCAGTTTATGCAATTGTGCACGTACTTTATCAGTTAATTAATGTATACACATATACATGAGTACAAACATGTATAGAGTGAAACCGCTATTGTGCATACCAGCAACGTGTCAACTTTGACTTTTGCTCATGTGTGTGTAATTGATACAGGACCAATGAAATGCTGTGGAAAACTTTAAAAGTTTTAGTAAATAAACAAACTCGCGCAAGAAGTCGAGTTTTTATTGTAAAAAAAAAAAAAACTTATTAACGATTCATTAACGATTTTGTTGGTCAAAATTTACTCGAGATTTGCGCTTTAAATTTAAAAAGCAAAGCTGGCAGCGCCTGCAGCTATGCAACAGCATTTGTAAAATTGCAATTTCTGTAAAGTAAATAAATAACGTACACAGACGCGCAGCCGTTTGCATGAAATAATAAAAACAAATAATAAAAACAAAACACACAAAAATAAAACGCAAACGAAAAAAAAAACACAAAAAAATAAACAAAAACCAAAGCAAATATTTGCAATAACAAAACGCGCGACACATAAAAATATTTACGCGTTTAGAAAATAAAAACATTCGCAATTGTGTGAGTGTATACACATGCATGCTTAAATGTATTCACACACATATGGGTATGTGTGCATAAGTACATATGAGTGAGTGCTCCTGCTTGGTACAGTTAGTCAGTGAGCGTAAGCCGTGGTGCACATTTTAGCAACGCCAACGCCTAAAACAATGCAATAAAAACTCGTATGCATAACGTCTGCATACTCGAGGCCAAAACTACAAACTAGAAAACAGCCAAACAACCGAAACAGCCAAACTGCGGCACGGTGCGGTGCGATGCAAAGTGCTTCGCGGTGGTGTGCGGTGCGAAGTGATTCGCGGCGGAGTGCGGTGCGATGCGGATACGCTGCATTGTGGCAAGCTGCGTGCGGCAAGCGCAACAAAGCAAAGTAGACGAATTGTAAAATACGAACATTTTTGTAGCTAACCACCAGCCTGCCTGACTCCTGCTTGCCTGACTCCAGTCAACTGCCTGCCTGCCTGCCTGCCTGACTGCCTACTATTTGCCAAGTGCTGACTACCGACTGCCGACTGCCGACAGCCGACTGCCTGCCATTTGTGTTACAGCTTATATAAACTTTGGCAATTGTTGCTGTTGTCGTTTGCGTTTTTGTTCGCGTTCGCGTTCACGTTACCATTTTTGTTATTTTTAGTAGTAAAACATAAACTACGCGTACACACATTTACATATGCGCACGCGATTCCAATTCAAATAACAGCGAAAAATTTTCATGTCGCATATTTTACATGCAACACATTTGACATTTTCTTCAAATATTTCCCATGCCTCGTTGACTTGCGGAAAATCCAAGTCAAACGTCACATGTTTGCCATTATATATTGGCCTAAATGCAATTCGGTTTGCGTACTCATCTGAGCATGGCTACATGACTCGCATTCGCATATTTGCGCCACAATTCATGCAAATTTAATAAAAACCGCTAAAGATTCCCTTTAGCAGCTGCGCGCCCAACAAGAATCATCCTGCTATTTAACGGCTCGAGCACCAGTTTTTTTTTTTTTTGTTGCTCCTGTATTCAAAATTGTCTAACTATAAACCAACACAGCCGGCATTTTGTGACATAATCATATATATTATCTACACCTATTGCCGCTTGCTCAAAAGCTTAAACACCTTCATTGAAATAGTCCGATAAGCTGTGAAATCCATTTGATCCAGGAAAGTGCTTTAATACCTATATAATAATATTCTGCAAGTTTTCCACATATATGTTGTCGATACAGTGGAACATTCAACATGAAGCATGGGCATGTAGACTAAAGCCTCGCGTCCAGCAAACTCCAAGAGAAGTATATCGGTACTGGCGTTTAAAAATTATAAACATCGTCATACTTCTTTTGTACTTCATCAAACTTCTTTTGTACTTTACCATACTTTTTTTCGTTTTTCAGGATATGCTCTACGGCTTTTTTTCGCCTTGATGTTTGTTTTGGTATCAGAGGCATAATCCTAGTGACTTTTTAGTTTACCAAATTTAGTTTTATTTTTTTTTATTTTTTTTTTTTCTTAACATTATTCTTTAAGCCATGTCAGCGTTTGTCTTGGCCACAAATTTTGCTGTTTAAAGTTAAGAGTTTAGCATAGTAACTATATGATTTATTTTTAACACAAAGTTCAACAACACCGACTGTCAATGCGAATATACGCAAGTATGCAGACAGACTGCGCCATATGCTCAATCATAAATATTATATGCAGTTTCAACACTTTAAACTTGTGTTGTGTGTGCTTCTTCTCAGCCCGCTGCGTAAAGGACCCAGCTTAAACGCGAAACGCATTAACAGGCAAAATTAACGCCATACAGCGAAAATGGCACCTGCTGCAGCCAATTGCATGCGATGCGCGTCTAGGCCTGCGAGTTCAATGCCTAACAAGCAACTAAAAGAGGTCAAATGCGGCATACAAAGACATACAAAACAAAAAAAACAAAAAAATAAACGAGGAAAAAATAAAACAAGAATAAAAAAAAAATCGACTTGCATGCGCGCGTATTTGCAATTCAGAGTGTAGAGTGAGTGTGCTAGGCTGGTCTAGCTTTGATGACACCAACAACAACAACAACAAAAACAGCAAGCCTAATAATAACAACAACAATAGCAAGCAAACGAAGCAAAAAAAGAGAACCGCACGCGCAACAACAATAACAGCAACAACAAACACGATCTGTGCATAATATGTATTTATGCTAATTTGTGCGCTTGTACTCATTTAATTTTAGGTTCCACGTTAATGTCGACGCATTGGCTCCCGTTGCCGTTGACGTTGCCACCGTCATAGCCACAGCCACATCCACAGCCTACTGGACGTAAACGTATACGTGTACGTGTCGTGTGACTGCAAATTAACACACATACACATATAGAGAGCCGCAGACGCAGACAAACACAGGCATTTGCTTTGGTTTCTCTCTTTGCAACTCGTTGTCGCACGATGTGGCAACCACCCAACCGCCGTTGCCAACGCCACCGCCGCCAACGGCACCACCAACGACATTGCGACGTCAGCATTTTGTGTTAATTTTGCATGTATGCTACGCTAGACTCTGCGGACTCGGGTCATTTTCTATGTGCAACGCTGCTTTTGCGTCTTGTTTTTTTTTTTTTTTCAATTTTTTTTTTTTTTTTTTTGCTTTTGCCTATAATATGCAATGAGTTCGCGTTGCTGTTGCTGCTGCTGTGGCTATTGCATTTGGCTTTTTCACAGCAGACACATGGTATCCACGTCGCATTAGGCCCTGCGCGTTTTACGCTTGTTAGCCATTTCGTCTTTTTGCCAATTTAATTACATCGATTTAAATATTTATTTCTTTGCAGGGCGTGTGACGTTGACTTGCTCTGTGCATTGCACAGAACTTAAAAGCATTTTGTTTTTTTTTATGTTTTTGCATGTTGGCAAAAGTTGAATGCACTCTGCACTCACATACTTGCTGCTGTACCTTGCATGTCACCCGCACTGTAGGTTTCTTCTTTTTTCTGTTTTTTTTTTTGTGATTTTTTATGTAATTATAATTATTATCAGCTTTGGTATTTTTTTTTTTTTTTTTTCACAATGGCTCAAGTTAAGCAACTATATTTTGCATATGTATGCATGCGCATGTAAGTATGTATGCACATAATGTGGATATCATTGCAAGGCCAATAAAAGTATCAAATTTTAAACGCGCAAATATGCGAATAAACCAGCAATAATTTCGTGTGCTGTGCACTGAAATCGAAAACAAAAACCAGAAATAAATTAAAAAATAAAAAAATGCCGAACAAACTGTGCAATCAAAACCAAGAAAAAGCAGTCATTGGCCCATGGGTAATTTGGTATGCAAACACTTCTCAGTTAGCACCCGCCTGCTCCATATACATACACACACACACACACACAGACACAGCATTGTGCCTTGCTTTTTATTGCCACATTGGAATTCATAGCAATGCAGTCAAACGTCACCAGCGACCAAAGACCAACACCAACACCAACAGCGTCATCCTCACCGTCCTTCACCGTCATCGCCATCGTCGTCGTCACCGTCACCACCCACATGCCCAATCAAAAACTCGCGTGCGCTTGTTCTATCGCTCGTTTACACTCTCCAGACTATTGCACAGACCAAGTGAGAATTGCAAAGAAGAAATCTTAAAAAATAATGAAAAACGTTATAAAACAAGAAAATGACGACTACACCGACAACGGCGTCGACGCGCGTAAAAATGAAAATTGAAAAAGCAACGGAAAAACTGTAAAGGAGAAAAATAAAAAGTAAAACGAGAAAAAGCAAACAACATTTGAGGAATATTATTTGCATATAAGCACAAAGCGCCAAACAACGCCAACCAAAGCAACGCAAAGCAAAATGAAAAGAATTGAAAAGCGTCGAGAAAATTTCTGACACAGAGCGATGCTGGAATTTATGCGTGCTGCTGCTGCTGCTGCTGCTGCTTGCTATATACTGCATCGTGTGTCTGGCGAAACTGTGTACTGTTCACAAACCATAAAAACTCTACTCTGCAGCACTGCAGAGTATGCAACAAACTTCGCGCACGTACGATTAAGCATTTCGTTACGGAAATGCTGCTGCCATGGGTAAGGCTCGCCTAGACAGCCGGGCTGAGCAGCCATAAGTAGTCCAAATTAACCTAAACTATTGTGCGATTCCGGTATTTATAATAAAAACGTCTTAGCCGTAATGATATTGCTTCAATCAGCTTCATATCTCAAAGCTACACCTTACAAAAATTTGAAGAACAACATGAGAAAAAATAGCTCAATGTAAATTTCCTTTCCCCTAATATAGGATACCAATCCGTATGCAGCGCATAGAGTTCTCTTCGCTACTATTCCAGATGTATGTGGTCATAAACAAAAGGCAACTCCAGCTTAGCAGCACTCCAAAAAATAGTTTTTTAATAAGTAGAAATGTTCTATGACCAACAATGGGACTCGAGCTCCCGAACCTTACGCAGCATACTTCAATACAACAACATTGTGCAACAGCGGCCGAAAAAGAGATGTAACAGTTGTCAAAACATTCTCCATAACAAATTTTTGCTAAGCATTAATCATCAATATATTTAAGCTCCAGTCTAGAGATCAAGTTAACTTCTTCCTAACAATGCTAAAAATCGCATCTCAACAGATGTGTTGTTCTTTCATTTTAATGCTTTCAATCTGATGCCGCCCGCCAGTTCATTGATCTAGGCAAAATGTGTACCAAATGGCAATGCCTGCCAAACATTTGCTTCAGAATTTATTTCAAAAGCACAATGCCTAAGTAATTAAGCATTAACACGTTTTTCATTTTATATTTGTTTTACATGATAAAAATAAAGATGATTTCATTAATGTACATATGAATATGCGTCATAATGAAAAAACACTTCAAGTTAACACATTGTACTAACATACAAATACACACATATGTGATAACTCGTCTTCTTAGCTCTATAAGACGCTTACTTAAGTTCGCAGTTACTTAATACGCTGCCATCATAAATTTATGCACCTGCCAAGCAAAAATTTGTACTTCAAAGCTTTAATAAAAAATTAAAAAAAAAAAAATAATAATAAATAAATATATGTATGTATAGATATTTCGCATGCATGTTCTTTTGCGTTTACGCAGCACAGCAACCAACGAAAAACAATTTTTTTTTTTTTAACTTCAAAAGCTGCTAAATTGGCAAAATGTGCTGCCTAAAATATTTTACGATGACTTCAGCTCTTTGACAGACGCTGTTTTATTTTTTTTCTCTTTTTAAAGGTTGCATATCGCAATCAAACGTTAATCGAACTTTAAGCCAATCCGCATCACATTTCCGTTCAGTTTTTAATGTTCAGTGTTAATTATCCAAAGCACGAACGGCGCAGCAACTGAACACCAAGCAAAGCTTCGTTGGCAAAATGTTGACTCATCAGGCATTGAATTAATATACATAAATACGAGTAATAATAAATGCAAAGCTAAAAAAACCTAATGAGTAACGTGACACTTGGCGACAGACATAGTCAAAGTAGTCAAAGCATACTATAAAGCTTCAACTTGACAATAACAACTTAAAATTCAATAGAACCTAACTCAATGATCCACACAGTCATTCATGCACACAGACTCACTCACTCAATCACTTACTCAATCAGTCACTCACTCAGTCACTTCGTCACTCATTCAGTCACTCACTCAGTCTATCAGCATGTTTAGCACATTCAGTCTAAAGATCTTTCAAGCAAATCGCAAGCGAGTTCTGTCATAGAACCCACTAAGTGGTCATATAATAAATTTGTGTAATGCAATAAATAAGCATTCTCTTAAAATATGCAAAAATATGCAAACACAAAATTATGCAAATAAGTTGAGTAAGCGAGCAAGCAACAAAGCTAACCGAATTTGGCGTACGCGCAATAGCAGCAGCATGCGTGGAGCGGCAGGCAACGTGGCGAGAGCAGCTGCCATCAGCACTTAAGTCGCGTTATGCCATGCCATGTGTATGTCTGCACTGACTTAACGGTGAACGCGCTGACGCTTTTTAGCCAAGGTTGCCACATTTGTGCGTATGCTATTAAAAATTGAGCATTAGAATAACGTTTTAAAAAAATCTCATTTTAATTTCAACTTGTTTTTTAGTTAAACCGGCAACTACAAATCATATTGTACTTTAGAAATATTTTAACTTTTTGGTTAATTTAATTTAGTTATTAAAAATCTAAAAAACAAATTTTTTTAAAAGATTTACTATAAATATTCCAAGATTTTTTCCCAAATTTCCTTAACTATTATAATTTTAAGATTTGTAAAAATTTATATAAAAAAAAGGCAAAATCCTTATATGTCAGCTGTAACTTTGGATTAAGTAACTAAACTCTTGTAGCAGTTTTTTTTTATATTTGTTTTTGTTTTGGAGCTTAATTTATTGTGAAACAAAATTCTAAATTGGCAACCTTGTTCACAGAAATTATTAACAAGCATCTCATTTTTTTTTATTGATTTTTTTTATTATTATTATTATTATAATTAATTTTATCGCTTCAAGTGTAGAATTTAAATATTTTGCACGTTTGCAATTAAAGCCGTAAACGAAAAAAAAAAAAAAAATCAAATCAATTGATACACGCGTATCTACAGTAAAATTGTTTGCCATATTTTATGACAGGAAATGTGCTGACTACAACAAAAAAATATGAAACGTTAAAGGCAAATAAATAAAAACATATTAAAAATGGCAATGTAATATTTTATTTGGCAAATGCTTATTTGCTTTGCATGTATGCTTTTGTGGCATGTTGTTATTGTTATTGTAATTGTTGTTGTTATTATCGTTGTTGTTGCCAATGTCGTTTTACTCTTTAGCAAATACTTTTCATGTGTCATATTTTAGAAATATGAGCAGCAGTTGTGCGACCAGTCGATGAATCTTAGTAATAAAAAATTAGTTGAATAAATTTTACTTAAGTTGCAAGTAAATTCGGTTTAACATGATTAAAACTATGATTTATATGAATTCTATTGACCCACGCTGATACAGCTAAAAATGCTTAAAGTAGACCAAAAACTTGAAGTGTAGAATTGAACTTAGTTAAGATTTGAGCAAATTTTTTGCGTCATTGCTTTTTCATAATTGTTCACGTACAGTAGGAACTCTTTAATTCGAATACCCCCTAAACCGAATTTTCTAAAAATTCATACTGTAATCCGGATAGAATTAAAAATTCTATAGTAATCCGGATCACCTCATACTACGGATTGTCCCCGATTTTAATTGATCCGGATTAGCAAGTTTCAATATAAGTACAAGCTTCAAGTGACTTCTACAAACAATTTAAATCTAATTGTATTTAACTTTTAGCATAATATTCGAACTTCGCACAGCAGTGATCAGCTTTGGATAGTTATATAAAAGTGCTATAAGATTTAAACTACTTCAAAATCTTTCAAGTCGTGCGACTTCAAAGTAAATCACTTCCACCTATAGTATAATCACAGAAGAATACTCATGCTGCATATAAAATATGGTGTGCTATATGTATATGATTATTATATTAAAAGTCATTATAATGTCTGCTATAACTTAGTTTTTACTCCACCTACCAATGCAACTCATTTATTTCTCATTTTAATTTAGCTGCATGTGCCAAATATAAAATATTATTATAAATCTATATAAAAATGGCACTTAATGTTGAACACAAATTCACAAATAATAAAATTAATGACAATTGTCTTCTGTTTTCTGCTTTTTCTTTTTCTTTCTTGCGACAAAAGAAAAAAAAAAAAAAACAAAAAAAAACAAAGAAAAAGAAACCTTTAACGCCGTATGTGGCAAAGTAAAACGACGCTTTGCGTTTGGAACTTGCGTACTTAAGCCAAAATTTCGGTTGCGGTCATGTCGAAGATGTCATGGCGCATATGGCACGCAGCATTTGCAAATATGTATTGTACAAAAACAAAAGCAATCATCAACACGCTCAGCAACAACAAGAACAACAATCACACCAGTATAACAACAACAGGCGGCAACGGCAGAAGAAGCAGCAGCAGCAGCAGCAACAAGAGCAACAACAACAAAAACAATAATCGCAACAGCAGTAACAACATTTCGGCTGTAATCTGTCTGAAACTTTGTTGGCCCGCCTGTTATTGCATCTTTGGCACTAATGAGTATTTGGTTTCACGGCTTAATGGCTCAGTATGTCGCATGATTACTTGCCGCACAGCCGCACAGTGTCGCAGTTCAGTCGCCCCCCCTCCACACTTCCCTGCCCAACGCAATATGTCGCGCAACGTATTTACACATACAACAATAACAGCAACAACAACTATAACACTAGCAGCAGCAACAACAACAACAATCATGCAGACTAACTGGCTGACTCGCTTATGCTCGCATAAATGCGTCTGGTGGCCACAAAACCGATACCGTAGCCGTAGCCGTAACCAAGAACAACAACTGTCAACGGTTTGCAATATTGCTTATGTGTGGGTGTGCAAATTGTCGTTGTTATTGTTGTTGTTGCTTTTCTTTTTTCTTTTTTTCTTTTTTTTTCTTTTTTTTTTTGCTGATTGTCTTTGTTTTTGCTTGGCATTGTCATTCTTCTTTTACGTCTTTGCAGCAGCAGACAAATTAAGTGCAACGTAAAATTCGCAGGCGTTTATTTAAAGCTGCGTTGCAAAAAAAAAAAAATAAAAAATAAATAAAAATACGAAATAAACAAAAAAAAAATGTACGTAAAAAATAAAGCAATCAAATACATACGCAAAACGTTAAATATATAATATATATTAAATATCGACATAATTATGCATGTAAATAAGTTTTCGCATTGAGTGTAGCAAATATTTTTCACGCTCTCTTTAAAATTGAATGCTCATTTAGTGTATATGCACTTAAATGCGTAATTAATTTAATATGTAACACATAGCGCAACAGCAATAGCAACAGAACAAAGAAAACAAAATCCCCGATTAATATTCTTTTTAATTGGTAAAGCAATAAATAATGCAGCTAAATTTATTAATGATAGAAAAACCGAAACAAAAAACATTCCAATAGAAAAATTCAACGCAGATAAACTTTAGTCGACCCTCAAATTCTTGATAATTACGATTAAACACATCGTCAATAGCGCAATTGAAAATAAATTATTAAAAAGAAAACCAAACAAAACAACAAAATAAAAAAATAAAAAAAATCGAAATATTAAAAAAATAAATGCTATTCTTGTTTTGACGCATCTGCAGACTATGGAACACAAAAAACGGTTTTTTAAATAATTATTTATTATTAATTTTAATTAGCAGTACTTAGTGCAATAATATAACATAAAATTAAATTTAAATTGATTTAAATATGCTCTTCAATGTAATCTTATAGCAGTTGGAAGTATGTTGACATATAAGGATCACAAGCTGACAAAACAAAGGTCACTAATTTTCACTATAGCTTTGATAAACTAAACAAATTTAATATATATTTATACGACCCTGCCTAGTTTTTTTCTTCTTCTATCTTCTCCTCAGTGAAACAAAAAACTACATTTAGCTTAAAAGCAACTGTAAACTTTTGTGTCCTGTGCAGTTTCAATGGCGTAAGTGACTTAATATAAATTTTGATATATTTTTGCTTTCACAAAATTGACTCAATTTGGTTGCCTTTTATGATTTTCCCAACTTAAAGGAAAAACAAAAAAAAAACGCCACAAGAGCAACACATTACCTGAGCAGTAACCTTCTTTTCGTTTCTCTTTGAGGGCTTTGCTATAATTTTCTTTTAGTTTTTAAAGTTAAAGTAATGCTTGGGGATTTGTATGCCGTGAAAAGCAGGCAATGCCGAAAACAAAAAAGCATCCACAACAAAAAGGAGCCAACGCATTGGCAAAAAACAAACTTTCTCATAGCACACAGCAAAAGTCTGTGTAAAGTATAGCATGCTGACGTTATTTCAGCCAAGTACAAGTTAGTGAAGGAAAAATACTTATTATTGGCTTCGCTAAGAAACTTTTAAATGGTCTTGCAAAAATATGAAAACCAAAAGCGGTTCAATGCTGCACACTGTGCTAACTGCTACGGATGCCTGCTAAGCTCTACAAGCGGAATCTCCTCAAGTAGGCTCATCAAAGCGTGGATCCTACAAAAACGATCATTTCAGTGCCACTTTGACGTTATATTATGCTGAATGTGGCTCACTGTAGTCCCAAAAATGCCCACAGGCATATAAATGAACTTTATAGAGACGTCAGTTTAAAAATATATGCAAAACTTCTAGGCGTTCAATAAAACTTAACTCACGCCAAATGTCTTTAGTGCAAACACATGCTGACCTTGACTGTGCCTATTCTGTTTTTAATTAATATTTATTATATAAAAAAAAAAAAAACAAAAATTTTGAATAATATGTTATTTATGGTTTCAAAAAATGTACGCAAAAATACGACAAGAAAAAAGAAACGTATACTTAGTCAAATATTTTATATGCCTGAGCAGTCATTTGTCAGTGCAATAACTTATGGAATGTATGGAAACTTTCTAAAAATGCTTAACAAATTAAAGACCAAATCGAATTTTCAACTTAAGCTCAGGAAATACACATGTACTCCATTTTGTCGCAATGAGTCACACACATAAATTGCCTGAGCGTCAAATAGTTTATCGAAAGGCGGCGGCGTTAGGCGTGACAAATGCAAGAATGACAGCGACAGATGTCACGCACGGAAAAAGAATTAATACAAGAAAAAAAAAAAAAAAACAGAAAAGCCAAAACTTAATAATTCTATAAGCTATGATGCGATGATAGGCTATGATAGCAGCCAAGTAAAGATGTTTCCTACAATGTTGATGTTGTTGCTGTTTTTGTTGTTGTGCATGTTCATATTGATAATGTTACTGATACCGATGATGTAATATTGCCAATGATGATCTAATGACAACTAATTCATATGTGTACATACATTATTTGTACAATGTCTGCCAAAGCATTGTTTTTGTTGTTGCTTATAGACAATAACGGAATGTTTATGCATAAAATTCAAACTTTAAGAATTCAAAAATTTTATAAAGGCATTTATTGTAAACAAATGAAAACCGCTTATTGCTTTTTTGGCGGCGGCTACTTCTGCATGCCGTTCTTGCTCTGCTGACTGTGTATACTCTTGCTTTTGTTTTTTTTTTTCTTTTTTTCTTTTTTGTTTTTCTTTCGTGTGCGTCTGCTAAAATTTGTATTGTGTATTTTTGCGTAGGCGTATGCACAAAACCTGGCATGCAGCAGTGAAAATGTATAAAATACGTAAGGAAATGTTTTTTCACTAGAAAAAACAATAACAACAGCCAAAAACAACAACAGCCAAACCAAATGGATACAATCGATCTGCATATGTGTATGTGTATGTGTGTGTGTGCAAAGTGTGGAAGCGATCAAGCGCAAGTGGGAGGCAGGTAACTAGGCCGTGAAAAATACACAACTTCTATGCGATACAAACGAAAACGAAATGTCTGGATTTACAATAATAATAATAACAACAACAACAACAGCAGTAGCGGCGGCACCGACAGCGGCAGCAGTGGCAGCAACAAAGAAACACAAAAATTTATAAACGTCAATAAATGTAAGAAAAAAATAAAATGCAAGAAAAAAGAAAACACAGAAATTGAAAATATTTGCGTGGGGGCAATTTTTGTGTGTTAATGATATGCAAACACTTAATTTATTATTGCTTGGCGAAGCTATGCAAATGAAGCAGAAGCGCATAAATGGGCAAACAAAGAGTTAACAGGAAACACGCGCCAAAAAAAAAAAAAAAACACCAACAAAAAATAACAACAACAAAATGTTTAAACACGTTGTACCAAGTAGGCGCAGCGCAGTCGCAGCTCTTCGCCGCTGCCGCTTTATGCGTATGAGCAATAGTACAAATAATTTGCGTCAATTAAACAAATAAATTGACAACACTGTAGCGCAATATGGGGCACACAATCAAATCCAAGCCAAGCAGGATATAAATGTTTTATTAAAATTTATACGATATTTATTGATTTGATTTCTATTTGTGCCATTTATGCATAAAATTGACAAACTAAATGCAAAAACAAAAGCAAATACAATTAATGTACGAAAACCATACAAACAAAAAAACCAAAAAAAAAAAACAAAATACGCTGGGGTGACCAGTTTAAAAGCTTTTTTAAAATAAAAAGCAATAGAAACTATTAAAATAAAATAAAAAAAATTACAAAAAAAACACCAAAATGACAATAGCAAACAAACGCAACAAAAAACCACAACAGCCACCAGCATCAATAACAATAATAATAATAACAACAACAACAACAACAACGAATAAAAAAACTAAACAAGTAATAAAATACAAACAGCGTGCGCGAGAAATGCTAAACCAAGTCAAACAAACAGTTCAACTGACAATGATGGCTCCTCCGCGCGCGTACAATTGATGAGTTGAATCAAGAGACAAAAATATAAGCTGTGCCGCCAGTGTGTGATTGAGATGGCAATAGCGCGTAAGTTACGCTGTTATGTGGCAGCGGACGCGCGCGGGCGTATGAACAACAAAGTGCGTTCTCATACGCATGAAATATGGCAACAACGCATTATTATTGACATTTCGTTACCCTTTTGTTGTTTGGTCTTCAACTCGTCGTCGACTGACTGACTGACTGACTGGGTCTGTGCCGCTATTCTTACGCTTTTGCTTACTACTTTTTTTTTTGTCTTGCTCATTGCTATTGCTTCGTCATTTTCTGCTTTTGCTTAAAAACATGACAAACAACAACAAACATAAACCAACAAACAAACACAGCCAGACACATTACACACAAATACACACATACTCTCTCTCACACACACAATAAACAATACACAACATACCAACATCATTATCATTATCTTTGCCATCATCATAACGCCGCCTTCGCAGTCAAGCAACAACATGCGTTTTTCTGTTTTCTCTTTTCAGCCTCACTTTAGCTGTTTGTACTGCTTTGCCCACTGCTTCTATACATTTTTTGTTTTTTATGTTTACATTGCGCACAATTATTTGTGTCCAGTTTTCTTCTTTTTTTTTGTCTTTCGTTTCTTTTGATTAGTTTTGCGCTCTTTGTATGCCATATCTTGTCTTCCTAACTCACTCTATCTCTCTTCATGCGCTCTTCAGCGGTAAGGTAACATGCTTGCGTTACGGGCTGACCCGCTCATCTAGCCAGTATGCATGCATTTGCGGTACAATGTTTACATTATCGCCGCCGCCTATTTGAACTCTAGCAAATGTTTTTTGTTTTCTAAACAATGCGGCAACCCTTGCGTTTTTGTTCTCTACCTGTTCGACTATGCACTTGTTGGCGTTGTAAAAAACAACATGCTCGCATACAACAACCTCTAATTAGTAAAACAAAAACGTACGCACGGTTAGACATTTACTTCCGTTTCAAATTTAAGTGTAAAAAAAGAGCGGGTGCATGTGCTTACATACATTTTTTTCTACATGCGCTCTTCTCCTAGAGCAAACGTCATTGTACTTAAGCATGCAATATATTGATCTCTCTCTCTCTCTCTCTCTCTGTTATTTGATCATTGACGAACGAGATAATGCAATTGAGTGTGTTAAATCAACAACTTGCTTAAAACCAAGCACAGCAGCGCAATTTAAAATTAAAGATCACGCTGCTAAAAAGGTTAAAGTTGCGTGTTATCAGCTTTCGGCATATGTTGAATTTATTATCGTGCAAAAAAATTTCACTTCTTTTTGTGTCCTTTTGCATAACATTAGCAACAAAGACTTCATATATACAAAGACATGCAAATCAAATAAAGTAATAACGTAGCAAGTGCCGATGACATTTTACAAAGGAAAAATGATAACATCTTGACACACGTTGAAGCAGCAGCACACAAATAAGCTTTAAAAAAAAAAAACAAATAAAAAATATACGCAAAACTGCAAAGAGAGCAAGTGAGAACGATAGCTTAGATGAGCGCAACAAATTTGTCGTATGCAATATGACAAAACCCAGAGGAGCTGCTGAAAAAGTCAAGACAAAATGACACAACGTCAAACGCGACAACAACAGTGACGACAACAACACAAACAACATTTAATAAGTAAATAATATTACAATTATTACAATAACAAAACAGCCTACAAACAACCATGCAAAAATAAAAGAGTAAAATTGTAGCAACAACAGCAGCTAAGTGTTGGCATGTAAATATTCTGCCATGCTCAGCGAGACAGTCTCAAACGCACGCACATGCACACACACACACACACACGCGCGCGTTTGTTATAAAGCAAAAACTGAAATTTCCTTCTATGCTGCTCCTTGTGCCATGGACTGTGGCACAATGCTGACAGCAGTCAAAGGAAAGTACGGCGCGTGTGAGCAAAAAAAAAAGAAGAAAAATAACCCAAAAAAAAAAAAAAGGAAACGAGAAAAATATTTTACGTACAAAAATATACACAAGACCACGCAAATTCTTGGA
>JBAMBQ010003538.1:0-10513 GCA_037044495.1 Stegana nigrithorax
ATAAAAAAAAAATGCAAAAATGCAAATGGAAAGAATTAAAAGATAAACAAAATAAAAGAAAAAAAAGAAAAAGAGAAAAAACTAATAAAAGCGTGTAAAATTAAAACAAATCGACAGCATAAAAGTTTATTGAAATTGCAGGCAATGGACTGCGGCTGTTAAAAGTTAACGTAGCGCAATAAATACCAAAAACAAAGCAAACAAAACAAATGCAGAAAAAAAAAAATTACGAAAAAAACAAAAATACAAAAAGAAGACACACACAGAAGTAAACAAATAATAAAAAAAAAAAAAAAAAACAAAAACCAAAAAGAGAAAAAAAACCAAAAACCAAAAAAGTAATACGAAATATCTATACAATTCGATTCAATTACATTGAAAGCATATGCCAGGCTGTTACATAGTTGGGCGGCGGCGTAAAATGCGCAATAAATTGCATAAAATGACAAGTAATTTGTCACCAGCGACGCGTTCCGCACATAAAAGAGACATACAAATAACGTGCAGCGACGAAAAAAAAAACAAACGAAAACGAATAACAACAGCAAGCGAGACAGCATTGCAGACAGCAGCGGCGGCGACTGTCTGTGACTGTGCGTAAGCGGGGTGAGGAGAGAGGAGCATAGTGTACTGTTGAAAAACATAAAACTGTAAGGCCTGTAAGCTGAGCAAACGTTGAGTTTGGCATGCACTGCGGACCTGCGGACCAGCGAACCTTCCTCAATGTGTGAACAAAATTGACAACTTATTGACGTAAAATTGCAAAAATCAACTGCAGCGCATAAGTGCAAACAATGCCCAGCATGACACAAAAGCCTTTGAATGCCTGGCGAAAATGAAGAAATGAAAGGAAAACCAGTAGACATTGTAATGAATGAAAATGAAAAATTTATATTAATAAATTGAATTTACACCAAAAAAAAAAAATAAAAAAAAAAATAAAAGAAAAAAATATATATAGAAAAAAAATAATTATGCTGAAATGCACAACAAAGAAAACATTAAACGCGGTTGATTAAAACTGCGCCATGCTGAAATTGACGTCAGTTATTAATTGCGCACAAAGCAAAACGCCTGCCACCTGCCAAGGTATACGTTGTCTTTTTTAAATATGGTATTTCTTTCGTCTTTTTGTCTTTTTTGTTTTTTTTTTCTTGTCTTGATATTTATGCTGACTTGTAAAAGGTTTCAGCAATTAGAAAATTAAGCAGCAAGTTGCTTTGAAGCGTATTGACATAGAAAAGAAAAAAAAAAAAGTATAGAAGGGAACGTGCAAGAAGAAAAGTATAGACTAAAGCGTTGAAAGCAGACGTTGTCAAACCACTCGAGCGCAGCAAGTCAATTAATTAAGCGTAAGAGCAACGTATAAGAAATTACACAAAAAAAAAAAAAAAAAAATTAACAAAGAAGCAGCAGCAGCCAAAGAAAAGCTGTGCAATGCCAGCGAATTGAAAGGCAACATAGCGTAAATGTTCTAGGAAACAGACCTTGCGGGCGAGAGAATAAATAAAAGTAAAAAGAAAATAAAATTACGCATACGTCATATTGTCTGCTTGGTTACATATTGTCTGCGCGTGTACACTGTAAATAATTGCAGTAAGGACGCATATGCAGTTGCTCAAGACAAGGCTTGGCTTGCCTGCTGCATGCCTGTGCAGCTGCTCCAGCTTGTTGTTGTTGTTTATGGCGTGACTTTGCCAAACTAATTTAACACTTTGGCAAAAACGAAATAGAAATAATAGAAAAAAACAAAAAGGGCTGCAATTAACACACAATTAATGCGGCAAACACTTGCGTGCAAAATTCTGCTGGCAGCCGCTGCCCACTGCCGCAGCCTGTCCCTGATGCCCTGCTGCCCCGCTGCCACGCTGCTGCAAGGCATTCGCCAATTGCCAGCTGCTAGTTGCCTATGCTGAGTGCCATTAAGCGGATTTGCCTAAAAGCATGGCCGCCGTGTGCAGCAGACACAGGCGCCTGGCAAAGCCATCTGCACCCACTTACACACACAATCAGTTATTTTCTGCTTCATTCATTTTAATTGCTTTCTTCTGCTGCTTATTATGCTTCACAGCATTTTTGTTTTTTCCTTTATTTTTTTTGTTTTGTTTTTTCTATTTATTTGGTTTTGGTTTGCTGCTGCGCATTGCAAACAGACACGCATACGGCTGAGGCTTGACCGCTTTACGCCGCGTTGATTTTTAGCGCGATTTTTTTTTATTTATTTTCTTGCTTTTTTTTGTTGGTAAATGTATTTGTGCTCATTGCCTGCTTAAGGTGACCATGCTAATGTGCTGCTTAAATATTTAATTAACGTTGCCTGTTAATTGCGCGCAGATCATCAAAGCAAAAGCGCACAGTTAGTCATAAAAGTTTTGGGCCGCCTGGCGCAGCGTTGTCTAGATTTGTGGCATGCCTGCGTTGCGTTGCGTTGCTTTTAATTATGGTAAAGTCACTTCAAATAAGGAAGCTTTAAAAAAACAAATATAAAGGCAAGTTTGAGCTGCTGTATGGCTTATGCCAGCCTACGCACTTTAAACTTTACTTAGCTAAGACAGATATAGAATAAGCAGCAACGCCTACAAAACAAAACAAACAAAAAAAAAAAAGAAAAAAACAGATGAAGTAGTCATAAGCGTAAGTCACATGGCATGCATGCAAAGCTGTTTAGCAGACAGCTGACAGACAGCAGTTAATAAACTCACAGACATAGTTAAAATTTATGCGTTAAAAAAAATGAGAAAAAATAAACAAAAAAATTACGAAAGTACGAAAATAAAAATAAATAAAACAAAAAACACGCCTACGCTATTTGTATTAACGTACTCAGGCTTGTGATTGTGTGTGTGTGCGTCTGCTTTTTTTCGCCTTCATTCGGTTTTATTTATTTAATATTGCGTATACGTCACGTTACGCCTGCCTTTAGCGCCAAGCAACGCAACTTATTTAAGCATTGGCACATTGACTGCTCTGCTTTGCTTTGCTTCACTTTGCTTTGTTTGGCATTGTTATTTAATAAATCCCCATTCAGATTTTTTTTTTTTTGTTTTGTTTTGTTTTTCGTTATCCTTTTTCATTTCAGAATTGTCTGCAAGTGGCAGAACTTTTAAGATTTGCAACACTGCGCCGCCATGCTTTGACTATTTGCTTAGCATTTTTTGCGAGTCTACGCAAATAGTTGGCCAAGTTTATGCATGGCTATATAAGCCTGGATTTTTCTAGCACAAAAAGGTTGTTATTTGTTGCTGTTATTTTTTTTGTTTCGCTTATACAAACTAGCGCAAGTTTTAAGCGCAATTACTTTGGCATATTTTTGTGCTGCTTTTGTTCTTGTTGTTGTTGCTGTGGCCGCTTTCGTTTCAGTCTATTGGCTGCTGTGTGCTGTTACCAACTGCCAACTACCAACTGCTGCTGTTTAGTTGCGGCCTTATCTCACCTGTTTTTATTATTTGCCTTGACTTTGTGTTTTGCGTTGCCGACAGTCGCCAGCAAAGGTGAACTTTTTCATTAAAAACAACTAAAAAAAAAAAAAAATGTTGCCTACTTTTAGGCTACGTTGTAAAATTGGTTACTGGCTGCTGCCTGCCAGTCCTGGTCATTTCTAACGTAAACACGAAATGAAAACAAAATAAGTAAAAAAAAAAAAAAATCAGGAAAATAAAAAAAAAGCCAGGAAAAAATCTCACAGCTTTAGGCAGAATTTGCGTAATCATCTCTTCTTGCCTTGCCATGACTTGCCGTGCCGTCTCGTATCGTATCGTGCCGTGCCAAAGCGCACGTTAATGGACATATTTCATTAACTTTTATTTCAATGGCTTGACGCACGGCGGCGCACTCACATTGCACGCTGCTGCGATTCCGGCTTGTGGTGTTGCGGTCGGTTTGCGTGCCGGGCAGCGGCGATATGCGTTTGCACCTAATCAACATTAATGGCAATAAACGCACAAATGCGCCAACAGATAAGCAAGCCATGCGTCGTATCCTGCATTGGTCTGTGCGTAAAATCGCCAACTTTTTCTTCTTCTGTTTTTTGGTTTTTTCTGCTTTATTATAATATTATGAAGATAAATTTGTTTTGCATTTAAATAAAATTTCCATAACACAGCAAATGTGGGTTGCGTTCCTTTTCGTATTTTTTCTTCTTCATCTGCTTCTTTTTTTTTTTTTTTTGGTATAAACTCGTAAATAAATAAACGAAAAAATTATAAAATTAAAATGAAAGCAACACAAAATAAGAAACAGTTGAAGCAGAAAAAGCAAAAATCACAAGCACAACAAAAAAAAACAAAAAAAAAAATAACAAAAAAGAAAAAATCAAACCGAAAAAGAAAAAACAAAAACCAAACAAAAACAAAATAATGCTTAATTAAGTTCGTTAGTTTATATAAAGCCAGATTTGTTTGGAAATGTTCAAGCTGTTTATCTACATCTTCTATATATATTATTCTTTCCAAGAACTGTTGAATTTTGAAAACTAAGTTGCCTTCTCTGCTACCGCTGCAAATAATTCATGGCTGTACGCAATGCCGAAGCAACTAAACCACAGCAACTGGCTTGCACACAATTTGTATGCCAAATGCTTGGGTAACTTGCACAATTATTTCATGACATGACATTTTACTGCGACTTATGCTGCACATATAAAAACGCAAGCTTTTTAGCTTCAGTGTTGACAATAAAAAAAAGAAAGAAAAAAACAGTTCGTTTTAGTAAAAATTGCGCACTACACGAAAGAACAAAGCGTTTTTTTTTTGTCAAACGATATTTTTAAAATAATATCAGTATGGCTAATACCAAATTCAGCAATATCATTCTCAACGATGAAGCTTATTTTCACCTTCATGGCATTTTTAATCGTCGAAATTGCTGCATTTGTGGTTCAGAGAAGCCACAAACGATTGTCGAAAAATAAATGCATCCACAACATGTCACTCTTTGATGCGCATTTTTGGCATATTTATGCAGAATGGTCATAAATAACTCTATTCTATGTACTTCTTGATGCAATAAAAAAATAACAAACCAAAGTCTAAAAACTTTCTATTTAACTCAAGTCTTGTATTAATTTTGGCACACTTCATTTGAGAAACTACAGGGCATACACATACTGCAATGTTTTGTGCACCGAACGTAGCAGCTAATCTCTGTTTACTGCGTAAGTTAACTTCAGCGTAAGGCTGTGGCTTCGACAGAAGACGTCATTCATTAGCATCATTAAAACAATTCCGTTTGAAGCACATGTTAGCCACACGAAGCCGTGCAGTTGGCCTCCTGCCGCTGCTGCAGCTACTCGACGTATGCGTGCCGTGGTTTGCACTTAAACTGCTTAATTTATGTAGGCATTTATATAGCATGATAATGCCTGCATGTGAAAAATATAGACAGTTAGCAGCACGTTATGCATATTATAAATTATCTTAAGCAAGAATGTTCTATATGCGCTAATGCTGCTGCTGCTGCGGCTGCGGCTGCTGCTGCACGCAAGTAAAAGGCGTGCTTTGTAATCGCATTTGCCATAATTCAAATACACATATTGTGGCTTGCGCATGGAAATTTTAATTGTCGGTGCTAAATAGAATGTCTGTCTCCCCGTCCGCATGCTGTGCGGCTTAGAGCTGGCAGTGGCTTTGCTTAGCTATTCAAATTGCAATAATGAATGCTGAAACCGCATGCGTAGCTACTGCGCCAATGCAATTAAAATTCGCTGTCGGTTTGTACATTTTAAAGATTTATGGAAGTGCGGTTAAATGCATATGCCAGCAGAAGGAAGACAGCAGCAACAAAACAAGCAAAAAAAAAAAAAAATAGAAAGAAAAATAAAGTTGTGAAAAATACACATAAGTCGGTCAGGAATATGTGTTCATACGAATATTAAATGTGCATACACTGCGCACCACACGATTATGCACACCTATTTCTTACATTGAAAAACTGTATTTTAAATTTAAATCGTATAGCATATTGCGCCATCTATTAAAGTTTGTGAGTGTTGGAAAGTTGCTATTTCTTCTTCAATTGCAGCTAAGCTCAAGCTAATCGATCGTATGCAAGTATTAAAAAAACTATTATATTATATATACTATTTAAAAAGTATATGAATAAATTAATTGATCATTCTAAATGTTGTAATAAATCAAGTGAATTCTAAGTGTTTTGCATAAATATTACTTTTGAAAGTTCGGTTATTTAATGAACATACACACAGCTGCTATATGCACAAATATAAAACTTAAATGGCATTTTTAAGCATATTTAATTATTGTTACACATTGGGAAAAAATTTTAAATAAAAGAACAGAGTATTAAAAAAAAAAGAATTTTAAGCTTAACTGATCTCTATCGGCATTCACTTGACTCTGCAGATTAAACACAAATAATCGTAATTTTTAAAACAACTGCCAGTAATCTGCAACGCAAAAATGTTTAGCAAACATAAAAGTTAGGCAAGGAACTTAAATGCCAGCGTTGCAGGCATTGCCTGGAGGTATGTGAAAATGCGTAGCCAAGCTAAACTCCGTGAATGCGCTAAAGCTATAAGCTTGACGCCATGACAACTTTTCATTTGCCAAAGGAAACAAAAAAAAAAACAACAAAGACCGAAACAGAAACACTTGAACCTTTGTGCACTTGTGCTATTAAATATTAATAAAGTTTTATTACGTCATAAAAGAAAGCACAAACACAAAAAAATCAACAATTTTACTTGATCATTTAAGAACATTAAATCGAAGCTCACGTCTCACATTGATAACAGCACAAATGTGGCTGGTATTGGATAAATCTATTTTTTTGTTTTTTTTTTTTTTTGTTAACAAATTTTTAACAAGAACGTTCCAGAATTTAGGCATACGAATGCCTAAGGGATCATGTGCAAACATTTTCGTCGATTATATTTGGCTGCGATTACTTTTTGTCGATTACTTCTTTGGTTGCGATAAACGTTGCTTAATGGGCTAAAAAAGAAAACAGCACATTGTACTGTTTATCGCATGGCAGCAGCAGCGTGTTTCTAAACGATCGTTTGCGTTTGTTATATTAAAAGAAAAAGAACGTGTTCAACTATTAGTGAGAGATAGTGAAAATAGAAAGAAAACTTTGCCGCTTATTTTAAATGAATCGAAGCTATCGATAGTTTTGCACTATGGCAACTATCGATGGTTTTTGACAGACTATCGATAGTTTTTATAATAATTTTTTATTCATGAATAGAATTCGCAAACAGTACATTGTCATATTTTAATGCAAAGCAGCTCATTTTTTAGTTTATTGTGGGCATTATGGGAAAATACTCCAATCGTACCTAATTAGGTGCAACTGTGTGTATGTGTATACAGCTGCGGCACATGCATTGGCATGGCATTGAAACTGAACGCACAAATCGGCTTAAATGCATGCATTCACATACATCTGTGCACGGCCACGCCTACTTATGCGCCTACAGTGACATGCAAACAGTTTGTATATGCTCTGCAGGCTGCTGCAAATATATTTTACCTGTATGTTTTCTTTTTTGGTTGTTGTTGTTGTTGTTGTTGTTGTTATTACAGTAGCAGTTGCTAAAGAGATTACACGGCGATTACCCGTTACAGTTTCTACTTTTTATACACTGTAAAAAAAAATGTTAAAGGGCATATTAAAGTTGTGCAAATGTATGTAACAAGCAGCAAGAGACGTGCGCTTTTACTTTTCACGTTATCGTTAACAAATTTCAGATTTAATAATTCTAGATGGTGTCCCATCATATATTACAATATTAATAATAATTAAAAATGGGAAATTCACAGAGAAAAGCCTTTTTGTTTTTTGAGACATCGTTACATAATCAATACAAAATATTAAAGCACAAAAAATAAATAGAAATTTATTAAATTTTTGATTAGCTACAGGGTATTCTAGAGAGGTTTGCACCCAACTATAAACCCTGCCTTTTAAGTTTATATGTATATGTTTATGTATACATAGTGTATACAATATTTATATAAAATTGCTGTTAAAAATATAAGCAGCAGGAAAAATGTATAATCCGCAGCAAAGTGTTGCTCAAATTGCTAATGAAAAAACGAAAAAGAAAACAGCAACCAGAACAATAAAGTAAAGTGGAAAATTAAAAAATAATTACTTGCGCTTAAAAGAACAACAGCAGCAATGTGCATTTCATTTCAATCTGCGTCTATATTCATGTATATATAGCATATATATATACATATATAACGTATATATGTATGTATGTGTATTTTTTTTAAATGCTTCAAGCAAAATCTTGGCATGAAAATTCAGTGAAAACATCTTTTCCAATGAACTTTTCAGTTTAGCTTTATGCATGCAAGCAACTTTCATTAATTTTTCTTCTTTGTATTTATTTTGTTGCTGTTTTTTTTTTTTTCTTTTTTTTGTTTATTTTATTCTATTATTTTGTTGTTTTTATATGCTGCCTGTGCAAGATATAATATGATTTTCAATTAATTAACTGCCAAAGTTACGGTGTAGCACGCGCTTTGCCGATATTTATACGAAAAATGAAAATAATTGCTGAAAGGAATTTTAATAATTGCATTTTGCCTTGTTACCCATTGTTAGTAGTGCTGCGTGCTGCCAGCCCCGACACAAACCAACTCCCCCCTGCCCATACTCATCCCCATATCGAGTATGCGTGCACGCTTTTTATTTTTCCAATTTCCGCTCTGTTGCGAGGGTAGATCAATAAGTTGTATGGAATACATTGATACAATTTTATTTCCTAGCTTTGCCTACACTCAGTTCGAGTAAATGTGAGTTGCAGGAAATGCAATGTTTAAACGAATA
Source organism: Stegana nigrithorax (assembly GCA_037044495.1). NCBI lineage: Eukaryota > Metazoa > Arthropoda > Insecta > Diptera > Drosophilidae > Stegana > Stegana nigrithorax. The sequence continues at coordinate 8,800 of JBAMBQ010003538.1, forward strand.
ATTGCCGAATATTCGCCGGTATTCGGCCTAGAGTGCACGAATATTTATTGCTGCTGCTGCACAACTTCTTGACTAACTCTCGTTTATGAAGAAACTTTGTTGTTACCAATTTTCGCTTAGCCTAACGTAGCAACAAATTTGTAGGTAGCATTATTTTTATATTTTCTTTGTTTAGCGAACAGTGAGCAAGTTTTATTAACGCGTTTCTGCGCTTTTTAGTGTGAGCTGGCGAAATTAGTTTATGATTATTTTCACAGCTCAGTAAACAGCCAAAATGTGATACAAAAAAATAGGAAAAAAAAGAGAAAAAAAATAAAAGAACAACAATAAGGTATAATAGCTGCACAATGGAAACGGCCAAATAAATTGCTAAGGGCACGTGTCTGTTGCGTTGTTAGCCAAACAGTGGCAGCAGCATAAGTGCGTGACTCATTTGCCTTAACTCGCCAATGTAAGTTTTTGCCATAAAAAAAAAAATAACAAAACAAAACTAGAAAGGCAGGAGCTATAGTCGAGCGCAGCAGCCTATTGAATATCCTTTACCCAATGCAGAATTCAATGAATTTTTTTTTTTTTCTTTTGCTTTAATATTTTATATTAAACATATAACGATATCTGAAAAAACAAAAACTTTTTTTTAGTAAAAGACATATTTCGGCTGATCGTTCCTATGTCAGCTATATGTTATAGTAAACCGATATTTATCATATTTAGTTATATGTTTGGATATTATCTAAAATAATTAAATCTGAATTTTGGTAACAATAACTTGAGAAAGTAGAGGGTTTCTGTTAGTAAATGTGGCAGCTAAATGTTATAGATTGAATATCAAAAAAACCAACTAAACTCGTTATGCCTATGGATTAGTAGAGTCTTCATGCCAAGTTTGGTGAATGTAGGCCAAACAATTTCCGAGATCTGTGCGTTCATACGGACAGGCGGACATGGCTAGATTGACTCGCCTTACGACTATAGAAGATCAAGAATATATACTCGTATATACTTTGTGGGATCTTGCATGCCTCTTTCTACCTGTTACATACATTTGCACAACTGTCTTATGCCCTTTACCATATTTTGGTATAGGGTATCAAAAGAAAAAGAAAAGCCCGGCAACAGCCGAGCACAGACGCTACTTACATGCTCGTGCATGCAGACAAACGTTGGGACTGCAGACAAGTGACAGTAACGAAGTAATTTAATTTGTAGCCAGGCACACGCCAGTTGGGGGCGTGCTAAAAGGGGCGTGTGTTAATTATGCGTGACATTCCTTGCCTTTAAGCGATATGCGGCATCGGCACCGGCAACGGCTGCTTTGCCACTTCTATGCATGTGCTCATGTATGTGATTGAGTATGATTGCGTATTTTCGTGTGTGTGTGTCTGTGTGTGTTTATTGTGTTTTTGTGCGAGTTGAAGTTAATTTCGATATACTGCGCATTGTTGCTGTGTGCTTTATGGCTGCTTTTTATGTAGTGTCAATGCCGACAATTTAATTCGTTTCCTGCGTTTAAATATTGCATGCTCGTCAGACGCAACAACGCTTTAGCCTACAAGGGTACACTTACACGCACAAGTGCTCGACTATGCGCTACTTTGCGTTTAACCATGCCGCCAGCGCACTATCTCAATCTGAATCTCTGCCGTTGTCGACGTCGCTGCCCCTGTTCCTGTTCCTGTTCCTGTCGCTGTCGCTGTCACTGCACGGCACAGTT
>JBAMBQ010003539.1:0-27846 GCA_037044495.1 Stegana nigrithorax
AGCTTACGTTGCTTTTCAGCGGCAGCTTGCATATTCCGCTGATTCAGCAGATTGCGTCGGTTGTGTGCTGCCCGTGTTAACTCTTCCCTCCTTAGACTGAAGGTCGTCCCAGAACTTCCTCAGGTTTGGGAGAACTGTATTCAGTTCTTTTCGCCGGTGTCTGTTCTTAAGAATTCGCCTCAACCTTACGGTTAGATAAGCAGCAGCAGAGAAAGCGATGATGCTACAGCAGATAAATATTTGCCCTGTTGTCGTCTCTGTTCTTATCTGGTCGATGTACTTTAAGTTCGCGATATTCAGCGTACGAAGAAACGGTAGGCTTAACGTTTCGTCGTAACCAGTGATGTTAACGAGTGGCGAAGCTGCAGCGACTAGTTGTCTCTTAAGATGCTGTTCCTGTTAACGTAGGTGGTGTTGTTCACCTTTACTCAACCTTCGAAGGTAACCAGGTGTGTACCGCTGACTGTTTTTTGCGTGCAATCGCTATTCTCGATGGTAACCATGCTGTCGTCGACTTCCATCACGAATTCCATGTCATTAGGTTTTGTTTGACATTGCGCTGTAACCCCGGTGTGCAATTGCTGTGCACAAGTTGGGTTAGCTGATTCTCTGCAGAATGTCGTGGTTGTTGTTAATCTACAATCTTCAAAAACCAGCATTTGATTTGTGCACTCTGCCACAGTGTCGTCATTGCCGAAGTTGATTATAGTTCCATTATGAGAGACCGGGATGATACTTACCTTCTTACAAACTATCTTAGTTCTAGGATATTTGATTATAAAATGTAGAAATTCATTATTTTGTAAAATCTTAACAGTAGCTACTTCCATTAATTCGGTAATACTTATACTAGTGATTGGCTCATTAATAATATTTTTGTCATTGTCATCAAGAATTGTTGGGTTTATTACATTTATTTTTGCCAGAGTTATGGACAAAATTAGATTTTCTATTTCGGAGGCCAGAATTCTATTTCTGGTTAGCAGGATTTCGTAGACATGTACGGTGTCGATTTAGACTTTTAAGGGACTTTTAAGGACCCAGTCAACGTGTCTGACGTGGTCTGTCTCAGTTTCAGAGAAACTAATTACGTCGTCCACATAAACATGGCAGGTCTTGCCCATTTGTTCACGGAGGAACATGCTAGGTGCATTTTTAAGACCGAATGGCAACCTGCAGAACTCGTACTTTCCGTTGTTTTCTGAGAAAGCAGTTTTTCTGCGAGTTCGATCTGATGAAAACCAGATTTTAAATCGAGTGTGGTAAAGTATCTAGCTTTGCCTAGATTTGATAGAATCACCATCATGTTTGGTATGGGATATTTGTCGGTTTTTTGACTTAATTTTCGAAAGTCTACAACCAACCTCAACTCTTTGTTGCCTAACTCGTCGACTCCCTTTTTGTCAACAACCCAGACGGGGTGGTTGTATGGGAATCTTGAAGATCTTATGATTTTATTACTTTGACGTCTTTATTTACAGAAAACGGGGTAGTTATCCTCGGTGCGAAAAGTGCCTTTATGCTTCTTGCTTTTTATGAAATGTTGGCTATTCTTCTTCTTTGCTATGGGCTTTCAAATTCTCAAAGCTGCTTTTAAACACTTTGGTTGTGTGAAAAAAAAAGTCAAAGCTAATTAGAATATTTTGCGTCAATCATGCATTATTTGTGAAAATAACTGTATGCAAACTATATTTATTAAAATATGGTGCAATTATTTAATTCATACGGAACATAAATTTGGCATGCACTCAATTGAACTGGCGATCAATCGAAACACCAGTTCGTTCAGACAATGAAGACAATTTAAACCAGCTACGCCAAATACTATGAATTTTTGGTGGACTATTTATTTCGATTTGTGACAGGTGTCTGCATTTAATAAATTGAGTAATATGAAATGATAAATATGGAAATGTAGCAATTTTTTCATAATTATTTTATAATTGAATAATAATTATTTATTTATAATTAAAAAATATAGTGCAATAGTAGAAACATACGCGATTGTTAGAAATTAATTACTTATTAAATAATGTAAAAATGCGCATAAACAGACAGACAGAGGGCATTATAACAGCTTGACTTTCAACTCAAACTGCCAGCCGCTGCCTGATTTTGTCATTTAAATTTGGCACGCCATTTGTACTTATGAGATGATACATTTTGAAAAATTCACATAAAAGTTGAACAAAGAAGAATTTGTTTTCTATACAAATTCTGTGTCATGACTCTGTTGACCCCTCTGCCGACACTCTACCGACGAAGACGTATTACTATTGCGGTGACGTCAAGATCTACTATGAATCTTTATGTACATATACATATATATCGAAATTTGTAAATCACTTTTGTTAAAGTTTTCCTTTGATACGAACCTCGAACTTCACACATCAGACTCCAAGGCACTATTACTTAACCACGGCGGCTATCCTATGAATTTACGTTTATATATTAATTATAACCAAACTGCTGCAACCTGGCGCAGTAAATCATCAAATACTCATTTTAAGTTATGTTTGCATGTATAACTGTGAATTAACAGTCCATTCAAAAAGTCCTTAAGATGACATATAGATGGCGTTACTTGAATTTTTTCCAAATGATTTTTATTTAATACTATCCTTCAAAAGAAAAGTGTTAAAATTTCATGATATTCTACTCATACGTTTGTGAGTTTTTGTGCTAAGAGTGACACTACTTTTGTGATTTTCAAAACAATGGATCAAACAATTTCGTACTTAAATTTTACACTGCTTCTTGATGGGAAAAAATACCTGTCAAGCAAAGCAATGGCTTCAAAAGTGTTATAAGGACTCAGTTCCATCAGAAAAAACAATATAACGTTAGTTTTCTGACATCAAACGTGGTCGTAGAGACACCGATGATGCAGAAAGCAGTGGATGTCCAAATGAGGCGGTAACACCAGAAACGGTTAAAAAAAACTCACAAAATGATATTGGATGATCGCCGGCTGAAGGTGCGTGAGCTAGGTGAAATTATAGGCATTTCAAATAGTGCTTTACATCGTATATTGACCGAAAATTTGGACATGCAAGAGCTGTGTGCAAGATGGGGGCCGCGTTTACTCACTGTTTTCTCACAAGTTAATCAAAATAATGGAAAAACTACATGAATTGAACTTCGAATTGTTCACACATCCACCGTATTCGCCAGATTTGGCTCCCAGCGACTACTGGCTGTTCGCAGACCTCAAAAAAATACTCACCTGTAAGAAATTTCGCCTTTTTTGAGGCAAAAGGTAAATCGTTCTACAAAAGTGGTATCGAAAAGATAGAAAATCGCTATACATGTTGTATCGTCCTCGAAAGCAACTATGTTGAATAATAAAATTGAGTTTAATCGAAAAAAAGTTTTTTTCTTACTCATCTTACGGTCTTATCGAATGACCTATTACCACTTCAAATGAATTATATATTGGGTATTCGAAAAAGTTCGGTTACAAATTTGTCAAAAAATTTAACACTATTTTCTTATATTTAAAACGAACTTTATTAAACCAAATATGTGCCGTTTTGACCTATAACCTTTTGTAAATTTTTGGGGTAAAGCCATTATTCCATCTGTGCAGAACTTCTGGGTTTTCTGAGCGAAAAAATGATCTAAGTGCGTTTTGCAAACCTCTACTGAATTAAAATGTACTCCATTAAGAGTGTTCTGCAGGCATTAAAATAAATGATAATCTGAAGGTGCAATGTCCGGTCTACATGCTGGATGCATCAAAACTTCCCAGCCAAGCTCTCTCAGTTTCTGCCGGATCATCAAACATGACCTTTTCTGTTGATCAATTCTGCATCAATCTCGTTAAATGTTGACAACAGAAATAAGAATCAATTGTTTGACCGGGTTGTAAAAGCTCATAAAGAACAATTCCCTTCATCCTTAACCTCAAAATTATCAGATCGAAAACGCGCAAACCACTTCGCTGCTGTTTTTCTAGTTACAGCATCTTCTCCGTAAATTTCTCAAATTTTTTCAGCAGCAGGCTGCTGCACTCTTACCTTTCTATAATAGAAAAGCAAAATATGACGATAATTTTCCGATTCGCCACTAACTTTTAAACGTAGATAACTTTTCACAGAAAAACGCGATTTTAATAATGTTTTCTAACAAAATGAAGCTTCAAATGTCACCTCTCAAACAAGCTATAGTATTGCCAGATGCAACTAATATTACCAGGGACATTACATTTTATAACCATCTACAGACAATTTGTAATCGAATTAATTTGAATACCCAATATATATACTTCTTTTATATATATGTCAGTTTACTGATGGTGCATGTTTTCGTCTCGCTTCAACAATCAAGCTTGCTTCTTACCTCTGCAACTCTACCTTATCACATCATCTCTCTCTCTCTTTTGGGCCATACTCGGTCAAAATGTAACCTGTGCATCCCACAAACTTACAGGTAATCATAAGTCACCACGTGCCGCCATGATTCTTGACAACTATGAAACGCTTTTAACAACAACATAAGCACCGCATTCATCATTCATTCATTCATTTTTGGCTCTACAACCCGAGGCGGGTCTTCGCCTGCTCTCGCAGTCACTTGTGTTGGGTGCGCTAATTTTTATGCACAATAACTGGGACTTCCTGCTTATCGCCGAATCCGAACTATTTGAGAGCTTTCATGGCAGGTGGTTACTCTCAACTTCTGTTGCCAGCAGAGTGTGAGAGGACGACGGCTGTACAGAAAAAGCTCTTAAAAGCTTTAAATCTGTTATTTTGATGTTGCCTGTGTCCGCATTCATCAGCTGTCATGCTTCATATATGGTAATTTTTCAAAAATAACAGGGTTGCTTATATTAATGTAATTCATAATATCCGACACATACTTGATTTTTTTTTTTTTTGGGAGCGCTTTTATAAAAATGATAAAAGCTTCGATTACATTTTTGTAAAGACGTACACGATAAACTGCAACAGCAACTTTATAACTTACAAAAATAATAAAATTAAAAAGAGATTTTAAACATTAAAGTTAAAAAAAAATGCTTCCGAACACCTTTGATGCACGTACGTTTTTACATTTAAATGTAGACATAATCTATGTTATAATGTAACTGCGTGAACCGATGCATCTTTCATCTTATTTTTTTTTTTTTTTACCAAAAAAGGACATTACTTTTAGATCATTTGATATAGGCTTACTCTTGTAAATCAAATTCAAATGTTTCATGTCGAAGTGGGTCAAATCGATTTTTTCGAAGATTTCGTGTACCTGTTCGGACTATCGAATTTTCGAAAGAAGGACAAAACTTACACTCAATGTTTGACAAAAAAGTATGCTGTTGCTTTGCTGTCGAAATATTTCCGTTAAAACGAAATAATATTCCACTGAAAACATAAGGTAAACATGCAATTATATAATAAGAATTCGCATTACAAAATAGCCAATACATGAAAATTATTATTTTATTATTTTTATTAGCACGTAGTCGGGGATTAACGAGTTTCGACTGTAATTTTAAGATTATGATTTCAAATCGAATCGCAAATACCTACCAAATTTACATTATCTATATTATATCGCAAACTGTATTTCTTGTTTCATTCAAATTTAAAGTTTATTTTATCTTGCTATTTTCGTACCTTTTGTGAATTTTTTTTTTTTTTGTACTTATATTTTGACCGGTAACAAAAATTTTATTTTTTTTATTGTACAGAATAATGAAGAACAGAAAAATATCTTAGAAAGCGAGGCTGAATATATTCAGTGCATGTGTAAAATCCATCCTACAATAAAACCTTTTCACTGTGTCTGGTTCCGGTCGTGTGTAGCTTGTGTTCTATCAATATTTTATTTGTTCATAGTAAACTGGTACTTTTAATAGTATAACGAGTGTTAACTATAACCAAAAAACTATTCTTTTTATCATACATTGGTGTTCTTAGTTGCTTAGTACAGTTTAAGTTAATAATTTATCACTAAAACTTTTATTTTGTATAATTATAATTTAGTATAATTAACTTGCTGTTTTTAACTGAAAATATTTCGGCTTTTTCATTTGTTAACTTGCCCAATTTAATTTTCTCCTTTTATTTATTGACACTTAGTATGATTGTTCTTACTTCAATATGGCTTGTTTCCAATGCAGTGACCGTGACCTATTGGCTGTGCGATAATCTCGCTCATGCCGTTTGTGCTGATCTCAATGGTAGAATATCTGATATGATTACCAAAAACATTGGTCTGCAGTGGTCTTGTCCGAATTGTCGCTCTACGGAAATACATTTTTAAAAATTTATTTCGAAATTTCGTATTGCCCTTTTTAATTTAGTCAAACATTATAATTATAATTCTAAACTCGAAACTTACGAAAAGTACCTAGAAGAGTACAAATGTGTCGACTTGTCTCCTGAATAGAATAAGACCAAATTTTCCAACCAAAACAACTTTTTTTTAATTTTAATAGCTGAGGATGAAAACCCATAGACTTCTAACTGCATCAGTAATGCAATTAGTGCACAGGTATTTTCAAACCCTTGGCTGAACCATTAGTTAATGTGGATGTAGTTGATAATATTGTTTAACCAAATTCTGTCATCGTAAATAGCATTCCCTTAAACCAACACAGTTAGTTTTAATCCCCCCAACTAAGGCTGTCTTTATATCTCGGCTAACTGCTGCCACTACAGAAGTTGATGTAAATTACAGCGATACCTCGATTTACGTCATTTCGATATACGTCGTTTCGATTTACGTCGACGAAAACTTTGTACCTTCGAATCTTGATTTACGTCCTCGAAAATTTTGTTCTTTCGAATCTCGATTTACTTCGTCATTCGATTTAACTCGTGTGTTTAGAAGCAAAAACGTACTTAAACTGAATAAATTTCTTAATTTTTTCGAAGCCAAATTTATTTAGCGAGGTGTAAGTCCAAAAATAACGTGAGAGAAATCAAATGCTGGAAGAGACGAAGTAGGGTGACACACAAAAAAATGAAATTTTTATTTGACGTTTTCCATGTTAATATGAGCAATTCTCCAGAAACCCCAACATCTTATAATTCCGCTACTATAGATGCAGTTTTTCATAGATTTTTAAATACAGCAGAGCTAAAAATTTATATTTCTTATTTTAGTTACCATAAGCTATTACTAATCATTTTTAATTAAGACATTTACAAATACAACTTAAGAAAACTAAAACAAACAAAAACAACGTATTCAATTGAATTTCTCCAATACTGAAAGTTTAGATACTTCCAATTGACAAAAAATATACTGAAAGCATAACTACTTGCAACATAAAAAAAATCTTTAAGTTCTATAGGTTTACACATCTCCCGTGTGTTCCAACTCACATTGGTTTTGTTTTTTATATCATACATTTTTTAATAAGTACATATATCAATGAATTACAAAACCTATATTCGATTTACATCGTCTCAATTTACAACGCCATTTTGCGAAAAGAATCTCGAAGTAAATCGAGGTATTGCTGTACTACATTACTCTACAATTCCATTGATAACCGATGTTATTTTAAATAAATTCAAATTTACTCACAAAATGGCAATATCACCTTTTCTAATTATTCTCCCTGTTGATCACCTACAAAAACTGCTTAAAACCAACTGGCCTAATAAATACATTGTTCATGAAAAGATCTGTGAAAGACACCATTTGCTGATAATGTTGCTACTAAAGTGGTGTCAAAGCAAAAAAAAAGCGATAAAAATGCGGCAAAACAAATCAAGTAAATTGTTCTCTGCCGTCTACTCTGTTTCCTGTTTTTCAAAATGTTCTAAATTTAAAAAGGTCTAAATTCGAAGCAATTATATCTTGACAGCTTTTCTTTTGAAGCTGATATTATAGTTTCCGTTGAAAATTAGCCCCGGCCCAAGATTTTAAGTCCTGAAGTTCTAAATATAACAATAAATGAACTTCATTGAATTGATTCAATTCTTGACAATTCACTTGAATAAATCAATTTTATAAGGACTTGTAAGAATCGTATGCTACCCCAGGTTTCCACTGATTGTTCCACTAATGTTTCATTAAGTAGGGTGTGGTCCGTTATCTACCAGTAAAGATAGTTATTACCCCACCCTTCAGATTGCATTTTATTTGAAGTTTCCCTCTCTTTGTCAACCCAATCGTATTTTTTACGCGAATTATGTTGTCGTGGGTTATAATTTTCGCCACTTGAGTAAGGGCTAGTCCTTTTCGTATTTATTAAAAATAAAATTATTTAATGTCATTAATTCGAAACGTAGGTGTACTTTTCCAGCTACAATGAAACTTGATAATGTTGAAGGTTTAAGAAACTATGAAATTTCAAATTTTTTGCACGTTTTTTTGAAAGTGATTTAAATTTTACCTCTATACATTTATGGTAAGCTTTCTGTCCAACGCTATCACACAAACATATACGATCATGTAAAAGCATTATGTTTTCAAATTTGCTTTTAAGTGTTATTAAAAATTCCCCCTATTTGTAATTATATAAAAGCCTTATGTTATTTGAAATATAAAACTTACGCTGCATAAATTTATCTGTGAACTATTTTAAGTAAAAGCATTATTTTTTAAATGTCATTTCTTTCATTTAAAGTTTGGGTAATTGGTAAACATATTATAAATTCCCAGGAACAAAAAAAAATACAAAAAAAAAAAAACTAAAAAGTATACTTACAGTTACAATTTCGAGCATTTCCTGCCGGGATATGTATCCGTTGCCATCTAAATCATACATAGAAAATGCCCATTTTAATTTTTGCTCTAATTTTCCACGAGAAGTAACGCTAAGAGCACACAAAAACTCTCTAAAGTCAATAGTTCCGTCACCGTTTGCATCGAAAGTGCGAAATACATGTTCTGCAAACTGTAAAAAAAAAGAAAACAGAATTTAACAGCAGTTAACATGAGCAAGGCATGGCCATTACCCAACATCATAATGCTAGTTTGCAGTGGTTAGGGAAAAAGTTTGGTCATTTCACAACACTATAATGGCTTTCAAGACAATTCGTTCTCTAACTCCCGAGTTTTGGAAATTACCAGCATGAGGTGGAAAGTCATGAAGTTCGGTTAAAACGTCAGGCACTGCGACATTTAAGGGACTAGACTCTAGAATTTCCGTTTTCAGTCTTAAGTTAAGTTAAAATGGAGCAATATCAAATAAAGTTAATTGAAAAAGTGAAATAACTCTGTGCATTATCTATAATATAGGGAGATTTTTTAAGAGTTAAGATTTTCAGGTTGGCATCACTGGTTAGTAATGGCATCTAAAGGTCATCTGTCAAAGTGAAAAGTTTTCAGTATACTCTGCCATTTAATGGAAAAACTAACAAAAGAGCAACGATTGCAAATTATTTAATTTATTATCAAAATTCGTGTTCTGTGAAAAATGTGCACCGAAAAACTGTCGCATCTGGAGTGATGAACAACCATATGCCATACAAGAAATCCCGAAAAAACGAGAGTTTGGTGTGGTTTATGGGCTAGTGGCATCATCGGTCCATTTTTCTTCAAAGACAACCGTGGAAGAAACGTTATTGGACCTTCCGAATGGACCATTTGAAACGGAGCCACCGACAAAATTTACATGAAGTTGTCTTTAAAACGTAAATGGCAAAGGCCTTTTATCGATACAATAAAAAATTTTTTTTTAAAAAATTTTTTTTTTAAAGCAAATTTGAGTGTTTTATTCGATTTTTAAAAAAACCTACGCTTAACAAATGACCCTTTATAAATTTTTGTAGTATAAATATAAATATATATATATATATTTTTAACATCTTCAACGTGTTGCGCTAAATCGTTTCCTATTTTTATACCCTGTACCAAAGAACGGTAAAGGGTATATTAAAGTTGTGCAAATGTATGTAACAGGCAGAAGGAGGCGTGGCAGACCCCATAAAGTATATATATTCTTGATCAGCGTCGAAAGACGAATCGATCTAGCAATGTCCGTCCGCCTGTCCGTCTGTCCGTACGAACATACGGATCTCGGAAACGGTTAAACCTACAATCACCAAATTTGGCACGAAGACATGAGTTTATTTTTTTTTTTCGGTAGTCAACCTATAACATATAGCTGTCATAGGAACGATCGCCCGAAAAACCAAATTTCCTAACCAAAACCCTTTTGTTTTTTAAGATATCGTTTCCAAATTTTGGATTTAATCGGTCTAGTTAATATTCAATCACGTATCTAAATATAATGTATTTCGGTTTACTATATCATATAGCTGCCATAGGAACGATCGGCCGAAAAACAACAATTACTGAGAAAAGCTTTTTAGTTTATAAAGATATCGTTGTCAAATTTTGGATTTAATAGTTTTAAGCAATATCCTATCATATTCCTGAATATGATAAATATCGGTTTACTATAACATATAGCTGCCACAAAAATAAATATCACAAATGCAAACAGTTTGGCCATGCAAACCGGCATTCACCGCTACATATATATGTGGCACGAGATGATGTACCACTCCTTTATTCGTTTTATACAATTTATTTATCATTTATTATATTTATTCGTATGTTTTATATCATGTTTTCCACCACGCGCACAACCACTTCTTACTTTAACTGAAACTCCCAGGCAACTACACTCTGCCTCTTTCTCCTGACAATCACTGCGCCTGCTGCCTGTACCCTTTCGGGTACACCCTGGTTCGATCGGCTATGCCAAATCGCGATCCTACATTCGGCCATTCTGACTACTCCTTCGTCCCCGAATGAGTTCTCCATTTCTTCATAAATTCGGCTGCGGTATTAGTGATATTTGGGCCTTCGCTGTTTCCTACCTTTTCTACTTCATAACGACCATGCTTCGATATTTTGACTACTTTATAAGGGCCAAAAAATTTCGGTCTTAACTTCATACTGGTTCCATTATTGTGTTCTCTTAATAGCTACTAATTCTCCTATATTGTATTCTGATTCTTTCTTTCTTACCCTATTAAATCTTTTCTTATTTTCTAATTGAATTTTTTCTAAATTTTCTTGAGCTTTAATTCTTATTCTTTCTCTATCTTCGTCTAGCTCTTCTATTTCTACTTCTTCAAGGATGTCCCTTAAGTTGGTTTGTTTCGTTCTCATATGCTGGCCTGTGAGGAGTTGGAAGGGTATATATTTTGTGCTTCTGGGTGCTGTGTTGTTGATGATTTGTTGCACCCTTTCTATTTTGTTATGCCAGTTCGCCTGATTCTCTTGGCAAAGTTTACTAAGCATCGGGATAACTATTTTAAGGGTTCGCTCCACCTGACCGTTTCCTCGAGGCATACCTGTTGTTATATGTAAGTGTTGGATGCCCTCCCGCTCACAATATTCTTTAAAAGCATTTGACGTGAACGCTGTTCCTCTATCTGTTATTATACTTCTTAGGTTTCCGAATATCATTGCTTGCTTCTCTATTCTATTTATCACTTCCACAGTGCCTGTACTCTTAGTGGGGTACAACCACGTAAATTTTGTGAACCCATCCACCACTGCTAAAATGTGGTTACATTGTTTTTTTTTGTTTCTGTAAGTGGGCCAACATGATCTATATGGAACGTTCCTAAAGGTTCTCCCGCTTTATCTATTGGTACTAACCGACCTTCCTTTTTGCCGTGATTGGCTTCTACTATAATGCATTCTATGCAACTCTTCACTATTCTGCTTACTTTCGCCATGATATCTGGTATGAAATAATTTTTCTCTATTATTTTCCTAGTTTTTTCCGCACCAAAGTGACCTTCACGATGTGCTGTGGTTATAATTTCCTCTTGCATGCACTCTGGCACCACGATACGTTCTTCCTCAAAACTCTTGAATAAAATGTCGTTTTTAACGAAATAATCCTTATAGGGATGTTCTTCTAATACTTTCTTTACGACTTTAATCCACTTGTCTTGCTCTTGTACCTCTTTCAGTCGATACTTTAAAGAGTCTTCGATCAGCAGGCACGAGAGTCGACTAAGTGCGTCTACATGTTTCATTCTTGCTCCTGACCTATGCTCGATTGTGTAGTCAAACTCTTGCAGGAACATGGCCCACCTTGCTACTCTGACTGGAACGTCATCCTTTCTCACTGTCATCGCAAAAGCATTGCAGTCTGTCACTAAGTTGAATTTTATTCCTAACAAGAATGCGCGCCATTTTTTTACTGCGTTAACGACTGCCAGTACTTCTAGCTCGTAAGAACTGTATTTTTCTTGGTATTGGGTTGTTTTCCTGCTCATATATTCAACGGGATGGAATAACTGATCTTCTGAGTCTTTTTGCATTAAGACCGCCCCATTACTCGCGTCTGCGTGCACTTCCGTGCTTGCTGTCGGGCAAAAAATTTTTAGAACCGGTGATTTTGTTATCAACTGTTTCAACCGTTCGAATGCTATTGCCTCACCTGCGTTTAATTCAATGTTCCTATTACCTTTAAGCTTGTCTTTATTCCGAAGTATGTCTGTTAAGGGGCTAGCCTTTGTAGCATAACCCCTAATAAACTTGCGTAAGTATGAGGTCAGACCTAAAAATCGTTCTAGCGCTTTTGTACTCTTTGGACTAGGGAAATTTACAACTGCTTTTATTTTGTCTTTTGTCGGGTAAATTGTTCCCTTTTCGATCACGTATCCTAAGAAGGTTATTTTTTCTTTCAAGAACTGGCTTTTCTCCCATATTATATCTAAACCAGCATTCGCAGCAACTCTCAAGAACAACTTAAGGTTCGCTATTCCTTCATGTTCGTCCCGTGCGAGGATTATGATGTCGTCCATGTACACGACTATTGTTTTTGCCATTATGAGTTCTCTTAATGTCGTATTGATGTATCGGCAGAAGACAGCCGGGGAATTAGAAATTCCGAACGGAACATGCGTAAACTCATATTGACCATTATGGGTCACGAATGTCGTGTACTTTCTGGACTCTACATGAATTGGGACATGAAAGAACCCATTTTTCAAGTCGAGTGCTGTAAATATCTTCGATCCCTGTAGACATCCTAATATGTCGTCTATGAGGGCCATGGGAAAATTACCTCTTATAATTTTTTGATTTAACCTCCTATAGTCACAGCAAAAGCGTTTGGAGCCGTCTTTTTTCGCTACGAGTACCACAGGAGATGCGAACTCCGAAGAACTGGGTACTACTATTCCTTGCTCTAACCATTTTTTTACTTGGTTTTCAATAATGCCTTTGTTTGCGTATGAAGTTCTTCGCGGATGTTGAAAAATTGGCGCTTCGTTTTCCAACACAATCTTCATAGAAACTGGCGAGTCTATTGTTTTCTCTGGTTTGTATTCTACTATTAGTTGCTCCACTTCTTTTCTTACGCTTCCTTTTAGGTGGTCTAAACTGTCTTTATCTACGACCGAAGTTTCCCCTACAATTTCTTGGACACACATACCCTTGAATGGCTCGGTGTTATCCTTTCTTAGCTGAAATTGGATGCCTGCCGATGTAAAAATTACGTTTACTGCCTTCAGGATATTGTTACCTATTATTGCCTTGTATTGCAGGTCTTTTTGTTTCACCACGTTAAACACTACTGGGAATTTAATCATATCCACTTCTACCTCAATTTCGAAGTGTCCCACTGTTTCAATCGTACCACTACCTATACCACATAGGCGTTTGGTATTATTTGTTAGTTTGCAACTGTTCAGCTTTCTATATAAGTCTTCTCTTATTATGCATAAGTCGCATCCTGTATCGACTAATACTGAGAATTCTATATCTCCTACTCGGCAAATCTTCTGTACCCGGCTGTTCCCCGTCTTTTCCTGTTGGACTATGTTAGCTGCCCTATTCACTATGTCCCCGTTCCCTCTGTTGGTAGGTTGGCTGCATTTACTAGCCTTATGCCCTTCCTGCCGCATTTGTAACACCTAATTCTCTCTTTAGGACATTCTTTTTTCAAGTGGTCCGATCCACCGCAACTGAAACATCGTCTTTCCGTGACGTTTCCTGGAAAATTTGTTTGATTTCCCTGTCTGGTTCTATCCGCTAGTCTTCGATCCTCTGTCATTCTATGGTACACTTCTATTTGCCTCTTAAGGTCTTTTATGTTTTTTGCTTGCTAGAGCGTAACCTTGTTCGATACTGTGTCTGGCACACCCCGTATGAAATAGTCTACGATACTTTCTTTGTCGAGCATAATCGGTTTCGCTATCTCTATCAATGCATATAGGAATTTTTGGAGATATTCTCCTTTTCCTTGCCTACGCTGAGTCAGCTTACGATGAACTTCAGCAGCTAATATCTTAATTGTAAATTCTTCTTCCTCCTTCCAACTCCTCTCCCTCGTCCTCATCTTCTAAATTATAATATGTGACGAGTTTGCTTTGTAATTCTAGTTTCCTGCCGGCCGTGCCTAACCTTACTTCACTGCACTTCTTTCACAGCTCCTCAACTCGCATTTTTAGAATCCCCTCCCTATCTAAGCCTTTTTTATCCTGGCCTTCTTTGCTATTCATTTTAAAGCTTTTGGTCAACTACGTGGTGTGCGCAATTACAATTTTCTTAATTACTTATGGTTACCTTAACAATGGTAAATTTCCTGCTTAAATTACTAAATACAATATTTTTTTTTTAAATGTAAAAGCTGTGTATACTCCAACGATAATCAAAATTTACAATCTTAATTCGAATTTACGTTACTCAATTGCAGCACCAACAGTTTAAATTGTATTAGGTTTTCGAAAATCAATTTTGTTATTTTCCATATCATTACGTATTTACTTGATTTATTTATCTCTTTTGGATTTTGGCATTTATTGTATAGTTTAAATTTTACTAATTTATATTAATTACGTTACGTTACGCAAATATATTTTATTTCTTATTGATTTATTTTGCACTTTTTTATTTTTGGCACCATAGCCTCACAAAAAAAAAATTTTTTCTTCACAAAACTCACGTGCCGATGCCGTTTCTAACCTCGGTAACGGTTCCCGCGCCGCCGTCACTTGTTGCTATCCGTTGTCTCGTTTATAACGGTTCCCGCGCCGCCGTCACTTGTTGCTATTCGTTGTACCGTTTGGTAACGGTTCCCGCGACGCCGTCACTTGACTGTTGTCGTTGTCTCGTTTGGTAACGGTTCCCAGGCAACTACACTCTGCCTCTTTCTCCTGACAATCACTGCGCCTGCTGCCTGTACCCTTTCGGGTACACCCTGGTTCGATCGGCTATGCCAGATCGCGATCCAACATATATTACTAAACGTAAACGCAGTCCTTAAAAATAGCAAGGTAATAATTCCAAATCACTCAAAAAGGATCAAAGTTTTCTCTCGGAAATAACCGATTTGCGATTGCGATTGAGAATGACAAAGTAGAAGATAAAACGGCCAAACCTTCACCAATTTACATACAGGAGCCGAATTCACATAGCTCTGTCTTTAAATTTCAACAATTTATCGGTGACTACCAATCCTGGCTTGCTTCGCTACGCGTTTTTATAAGATAGATACTGCAGCTACTGAGAGAGTTCCAGTAAACAACATTCCCTGATTCTAAACACGGCTTCATGGTTGCTAAATTAAGCGTCAGCTATCAGGCGGGAAGACAATCTCTCACAACAACGGTTCATTGAAAGTTTTTAATCTAATGACAATAAATACTCGATATGGAAAGCGCAAAAATCAAATAAACTTCCGATAGAAAGAGACCTAGCGATTAGAAGTCCTGAAAGGGCCTAGCCTCGGACTGACGAAGAGAAAGCTAAAACATTTCAAACATTCAAACTCTCCAACGAACGGATTTGTGCTTCCAGAGAAAATTGTCGTTGTTACCAATGAAAATATGGCTGGACGAACTAAAGGAGTTCGTAAGAACTAAAATAAAAAAATAGTTAATCCCATGGGCATGATCTCATTTCACCAAAAATGATTGTTGAGCTTCCAAATTGAGCCATCGTATTCCTGAAAAATCTATTAAACGTCATTCTTTCTACTACGTATTTAACCAAAAAGTTTAAAAATCACTTATTTTAATGATTTGCAAGTCATAACATTACTATACCATTTTCATTTCAATATGAGAGTACTAAGCTTCAATGTGGGAATGTAAACTTCAATATGAGAATAGTAAACTTCAATGTGGAATAATAAAGCTACCAATATAACTGTCAGTAACTTTTTACATATGTACCAAATTTCATCAATCTACATCAAATAGTTTCAGAAATATGACTGATTCAGATTTTCTTTTACATATATGTACAATACATCTCAATTCTCCCCGTTTCCTTTATATATGTATGAAATTTCATCTTCCTACATCAAAAACTTCAGAAGAAATATGACTAATTTAGATTTTCTCTTACATACTGGGGCGTTTAATTTTTTCGTTTTTTTAATATAAGTTTTACTTCTCCCGGTGTCCTTTATATATGTGCCAAATTTCATCCACCTACTGTAAATACTTAAAGAGAAATAACAAATTTAACTTTTCGCATGCACAAAAAAATCCACCAAAGTTTCATCATAGTCACTTAGTTTTCGGTTTCCCATTAACTCCGAACTTTTCCTGTTACCCTGACCAGCCGCAGCAGATTTTAAAACTTAACAGTGGTGGTAACAGAGCTCTGGTACACTATCTACTTATATATAATTTGTCTCTTGTTCAAGACATCCTCTATAAAGATAGAGATCATCCAAAGAGCAGAGCCGAATTTGCTTAGAAACATCACAGACGCACCATAGTACATTCTGAACGCCAACATAGACAGTGATCTTGACTTCACAACTTCTTCTTAGTTGATAGAAGCTTTGGATGTCTAACCATCATTGCTAATTGCCACATAATTTGCCACTTGCTTACCATTACCAAAAAATTCTACACATAGCTTCCCTGATTTTCCCAGGATACTGTGTTGTTCTCAATTGATAGTGGCTTTGGGTGACTAACCATCGTTGCAGATTAAACTGATTTGTTTATCAATTTAACGACTTAGGTGTGTTGATGAGCCCGAAACTTAACTTAAGTTCTCACATTTTCATGACTAATAATAAAGCTAGAGGTGTTCTTGGCATTATTAAGAGATGGTCTAAAGAATTTTATGATCCTTATGCCACCAAGCAGCTTTTTACTTCTTTGGTTCGTCCGATTTTAGTATATGCTTCAAGTATTTGGAATTCCCAACTTACAACACTGACCGTATTGAATCAGTCCAAAAACAATTTTTGCTTTTTGCCTTGCATGGACTAAGCTGAAATTCTGCAATTCGACTCCCTTCATACCATTGCCATCTTAAATTGATTAAGGTATTCTTTTTCTTCATAATATGATTAAAGGAAATCTTCATTATCCTTATGTCCTCCCGAAAATAAATTTTAACGTGCCCTCGCATACAACAAGACATTATTTGCCTAAACACAGCATGCTCATCTTTCTTACTGCATGATCCCTTTTATATTATGTGTTTAGCTTGTCACTATCATTAATTTTCTAACATAGCATCTTCTCAAACTTTAAAATCTTTTCTCACTCGAAGATTTAATGAAGTTAGATAGAATTACACACTTATTTTGATTTTTACTATATATAGTTGTATTAATTTTATAATTAACTATTTAGCAGTGTTTTTCCAATATGTGTCTTTAAGCCGGCTTTCGCATAGAGAGTCATCCATTGTCGCTATATAAAATTAGGTATTTACTAACCACTACCAAAAGATACTGCACACAGCAGCCCTATTCTTCACAAGATACTATGTTGTTCTTGGAAGTGGCTTTGCGTGTCTAACCATCGTTGCTGACTATGTCAGACGGTCTGATTGTTTTTAGCTATTTAAAACTACTTGTGGTGTATGCTAACTTGTATTATTCCCTATTTGTGTTTACTAGGCGTTTGTATTTAGTTTATGGCAATTTCATGGATATTTTCCTTAACCGTATCTATGCCGAGGTCCCGATGGATATCGGAATTTCTGATTAGGTTGCTTTTGATAAACGTATACCATATCTGGATGCGGACGATACCTCTAACTGATTTAATTAATTTTTCACCCATTTTTTCGCCCCTTTATTTCCGCCTTTTTATCACAAAATTTAAACCATTTCTGCGCCCCTGTCTGTTTCCCCTTTTTATCAACATTTTCCCCCACTTTACCTTCCCTTTTTCCTATATTTTTTCTCTCATTTTTTCACCCCTTCTTTTCCCCTTTCTAAGGATAATTTTCCCCCTTTTTCCTTCATTTCTTCCTTATTTTTTCCCCTGGTTTTTCTTCGATTTTTTCGCCCCCTTTTTTCCCCCATTTTCCTTCCAATTTTCCTTATTTTTTCATTACTTTTTCTCCCATTTTTTTCTCCATTTTCTATTCCCTTTTTATCACCAATTTTCAACCATTTTTTCGCCCTTTTCTGATTCCGCATTTTATCGCCAATTTACCCTCCTTTATCTTCCTTTTTCCCTTATTTTTCCAACTTTATTTCTCCATATTTTCGACCATTTTTTTCCCCATTTTAACGCCAATTTTTTCCCTTTTTCCTTCCTTTTCCCCTTATCCCTTTATCCTTGCCCATACTTTTTCACCCATTTTCTCTGCCCTTTATTTTCGCCTTTTTATCAAAAAATTTTTACCATTTTTTCCAACTTTTTTTCTACATTTTTTTGACCCTTCTTTTTCCCGCCAATTTTCCCCCTTTTTCCTTCCTTTACCCCTTATCCTTTCCCCTACTTTTTCTCCTATTTTTTCGCCACTTTATTTTCCACTTTTATCACAAAATTTATACTACTTTTTCGCCCCTTTCTGTTTCACCTTTTTATCACAATTTTTCCTCAATTTTTCCGCCTTTACTTTCCCCTTTTATCACAAAATTTAAACCTTTTTTTCGCCCCTTTCTGTTTCCCCTTCTTTCACCATTTTCACCCCTTTTACCAACCTTTTTCCCTTATTTTCCCCCTATTTTTTCTCCCATTTCTTCGCCCCTTCATTAAATTTCTTTTGTTTCCTATTTTTCTCATTTTTTCCCCTACTTTTTCTACTATTTTTCTATCACCATTCGAGTATCATCAAAGTAGTTCAATGCTTATATAATACGCTCAAGAGAGTTTTGTCATTTTTAATCAATACTCAATTGAAAAGTGTGTGTTCTCTGCAATGCAGACTCGTTGTAATAACATAAAATATAGTAAAAAAGAGAGAAAAAGGCGTAAACCGATGCTCTGAGTTGAAACATTTTTTTCCTCTTTTTTCTTAGAACAACTGGTTCTTGAAGAACGTAGGCCATTCCAAAATTCTAACACTCAACCACACCAAAGTCATATTTCCTGTTATAGTAGACTCTCAGAAATTCGAAATCTCCAGAAATTCGAACCTCAAAATTTGAATGTATTAAATGCACCGAACGCTCAAAAATTCGAACTTTGTGAGCGTTTTGTTTTTTCTTGTTGTTTATGTTCGTATTTTACGCCTAAATACCACCACGTGCTTATAACACTTAAATCTAATACAATATCCAACACTGCATACAGTATGTGCTGTTGGATATGTGCCAAAGGGAAATTACCACAATGTGTATGCGTATGATTTTGTATGCCACGTGTTTTTCTTTATTAGTGGATACCTGCTTGATATTGACAAAGAAATTGTTTATCAAAAGTGAAAATAAAACTAAAAATGTCAAACAAACCCAAAAAAAAAAAACACCTTGTCTATGGAAAGCAAAGTTAAAATATTGGATAAATTTAATGAAGGCGTACGTGCGAATGATGTGGCACAACAATATAAAGTAACAAAATCTTCTATAACATACATAAAATCGAAGAAAGAAGCTATACTTGCTAATCTTTCCAAGACTTACGAGGACCAAAAGAGAAACACTTTACACAATGCTGAATTTCTGAAATGGAAAATAATCCATATAAATGGTTTTTAAACCAACGTGAAAAGATGTGCACAAATATACCTCGATAGAGATGAAACTACATTCCAAGAAAGTAATGGATGGTTCACAAAATTTAAAAAAGACATGGCATTCGCTACTTAAAGGTTTGTAGCGAGATACTGTTTTGTAATGTTGGAGATATAAAGTCATTTTTACACAAATTTCGTGCAAAAGTCGCAGAGATTGAGCTAATGGACTCAAAAATATATAATACCGATGAAAGTAGATTGTTTCTCCGTTATATGCCAAATAGAACATATGTCGCTACTTGTGAGAATTATGCTCCTGGATACAAAACACAAAATGAACGCATTTCAATATCACTTTGCGCAAACGCTAATGGCTCAAACAAGTTAAATTATTTAATTAAATAAAAATAATTTAAAATATATTAATTATTTATTTTAAATTAAATTTAGTAGCGATGATGACACTTCAGACATATGCGATAGCGACATTTCGGATGTAACACCAGTTATTTTACATTCAACAGGTGGTTCGAATTTCTGAGCGGCTACTGTATAGCCAAAATCAACATAGTATCACTATGACCGTAACCGGCAACACGAAAAATGTGTTTTAAGAAACTCGAAACACCCACTAAACTAATGGGCATTCTCAATATTGACATATATTCAATTAACCGTTAACAAATTATACTATATAATTTCTATAGATAAATTCTCAAAATATGCGGCAGGTTACACACTCCATGCTAGAGATAGCCTTAACGTTCTAAAATTACTACAACATTCTATCTCTTTGAATGGAATTTCTCTAAAAAAAATATTAAAATTTTATATAAATATTAGATATTATATATTTAAAGATTTCTGTAAACAATACATTATTTTACTACACATCACATTCTTTCAACAATCATACAGAAATGCTCCTGTAAAAAGATTACACACTTCGTTGACGATAATTTATAGAATAATAATGGCAAAAATAATAAAAAACAAACAGATTAAAACGATAATATTTTCTATGAAACACTTATCACCTACAATAATGCAATCAACTCTTCTACAAAGTTAACACCATTTGAAGTTTCCACAGGCAGAACACGTAAATTTAAAACAAACATACAACTTAACAAAGAACATGAATACATTATACACGCAATTCTAAGAAACACTTCAGAAAGCAACCAAAATATACACAAATCCAAAATGAAGTGCAAAAAGTAACAACAACAACACATCCACTATCTCCTATTACCATAAATCTCCTATTCCGGTGCAACGCAAGTGTATATCCAGATATTTCCAGTTATTATAGCAATTGGAAAAGTCCTCGTTCGGAATGGCCTCCAGAACTTTCTGCGATTTTACTTTTATTATCTCAATCGAGTCAAAATCCTGTCTCCTGAGCGATCTCTTGAGTTTGCCATGAAGTTATACGGAGCCAAATCAGGTGAATAAGAAGCATGCAGAACGATATTTTTTGCGTTGTGTAAGAGTAAAAATCGCAGAATTCACTTTTATTACTTCACAAAACGAAGCGTACCTCAAACATTAAATATTTTGACGTGAAATTTCGCAAAGCTATCACTAACAGTGCTAACAAGTTTAAATTATAAATTCACCTTTCAATTTGTTCACAGTACTACCTACCTACACAACAACACTTATCATTAAACTCGAACAAGCTCATATAATAGAAACATATAATCCGATCTCGACAACTGCAAATATAAAGAAAACTATACAGCAGTGCCGCATTAAGTCAGCGCGGGGCCTGTCAAGGGGCCCTTGGTTTACTTTAGGTACTCAAGTTTAGGGTATCAAATAAAACAAAACTGTTACAAATAAACTTTTCTGGAATTATAGACAACATTTAGAGATAACACTTTCAATATCGACTTCTTTAAGCAAATCATGCTCGATATAACAAAACGAGATGATAAGGAGGTTCTTGGCCCATCGTGTTCCTTAATTCATTTTTAATACGTTTTAATATTGAAAAAAAACGTTCGCCACTGCAGTTAGTGATCATGAGAGACAAGTAAATGCGCAAGGCAATTTGTAAGTTAGGGAAACACGATTCTGAAGAATTATTTAATAAAAGTTTATAAAATTGCTGTTCCAGAGGCTCCTGTTTCTTGCTGTCAATAACAGTAGCCACATCTGTTTTCAGCAGCTCTGTGAACTGCACTAATTCGCCACCTAGGCTATTCTCCAAATCATCTTCGTAAGCACTGACCATACTTGAGGATTTTTCCAAAATCTCTTCTGCTTTAAAGGAGGGTAAGGTTTAAAAATTTTTTTTTCTGAATGACACATTGTGTCTAGAATATTGTGTACAAATTTTATGTAAATCCGACTAAAACTAACGGAGTTAAGGCGTTTCAAACGACTGGCCGTGATACATGAGCTAAACGTATGAAAAACTTTAAATCGATTCTCCCGAAAACGTCATTTTTGTAGTCCGTGAACATTAGAACTCAAAATCTACTGAACCGATCCTTTTGAAAATTTGAACATTACTTCTTCATATAAATCACCAGGTACTCAGGAAGAGTTTTTGTTCTTTTTTATTTATTTCTATTTTTTTATAAAAAATAAACCGTTATTGTTTGAGCTAAAATCACGTTTTTCATTTCCGAGTGCTGCAAAAAATAGAAAAAAAAAAACAAAAACTCTTCCTGAGTACCTCGAGAAATACATCACCTTTAAAATACATATCAAGTTTTTTGTTTCACATGATCCGCTAACGAGTTATAATGTTCGCCACAAGGTGCCAAGGCACCTCTGGAGCTTCACCATCACCGGCTTATTTATCAATATTTTTCATTGAAAATTTTTTCTGACATACTTCAAAAGTTGTATAATAATAAGTAATTAAATTTAATAAAACTATATTACTCATGTCGCCGAAAAAAAATCACAAAAATATGCTTTTTTTCGCATTTAAAACCTTACCCTAGACATTTTAGCTGTCAAAATACTTCAAAAACACTAGTAATCTTATGATATGGTTTCATACGTTAAACCGCGGGGCCCGTAGCATTTGCTACTCTTGCTACATGGCTAATCCAGCACTGCTATACACACACTTGAACCAAAAGTGTGTAAAAGTGTAAAAGTAATTTTGCGGCCTTTCGAATTAAAATTATAACCGGTGTGTCTATAGGAGTTAGTTGTTAAAAAAAAAGTAATATGCCTCACCTATATGAGCACACTATTGAAGTAAAACTGCTGCACAAAATGTTGGGAATGAAGTTTAAAAATAAATACTAGACTTGTGTTCTCTAAAGTTATTCATTTATTTCATTATTTTGTGATATAAATATTATGAGAGGCTTATGATAACCAAAATGCGATACTAATATTTGTGTATCTACAGTATTTAAGTACCGTGTAAATAATAAATAGCGTCTATTGTTGTTGCATGTTTTGTTGTTGATTTAGCAGGATCATTAAATACGGTGTGATGAAATTTTTCTGTGAGAAAATTCAAAAGTGGCACTGATGATTCTTCACATAACTGGCTTTACTGTCACAATGTACTCAACAACAACAACATTAAAATAAAAATGTTCTCTGATTTCTGATGTTTCCAACCTTGTTTGCAACACCAATGCAAAGCGAAAAGCTTTCTACAGTAATAAAAAAAAGAGTACAGCTTTTCCCTTCGGGGAAAAAACATAGGATCATTTAATAATGTCAATGAGTAATTGAGAAATGTCATAAGAAATTGAGAGGCTAAATCTAATCATATATCATAATTCTGTGGGTGAGTGAGTGAATGAAAGGGAATAGACACCTCTACAACATATGACCCCGTGGCCTGTTTTGGAATTCAATCCTAGTTTCAAAAATTTTACCGACAAAAAGAAATTAAAAGCCATTCTAAAATTCTAAAAATCAAATTCTAAAATTTGAATTATATTATACAGCTAATATAACTAATATAGCCGTTTCCTTGATATTCCATGCAAAAACATTATCACAAATCATGGTGTAGTAAATAAAAGGTGACGCCACGATGTTACAGAAATCGAACCACTCTCATTATCGTTAGGTGTCGTTCCACTGAGAACGCCACCATATAGTATGTATGACGTCAAAAAAAATAATTTTTTTGTCTCACTTCTGAAATTTTCACGATGCACTAATATTCACATGCATAACATTGGTTATTAAATACAATTTTTGTTTTATTTAAATCAATAAATTCTATTTTTGGACTGTATTTCACTAATTGTGCCTTAATTGCCGGCAGCTGCTGGCAGTTGGCGTGCCTGTGTGTTTTAAGCATTTTCAACCGCAATTAAAACAAAACTTTATAAAAGAATATATACTAAGTAAATAAATTAAAATACGGAATATTAATAAAACATTTAAAAATAAAAAATAAAAAATTTTTCCGACAGCAGGTTCCGAACCAACGAACAGGCAGTGTGTAGAAATAAAAAAACTTTCGCCGTCGCTTTACCGATTGCGCTACATCTCATGCTTGAAAAACGCTGATTTTAGCCAATAGTCCAGCTTATAGACATTATTAAATGTAAAAAAAAAAAATCATGGGTAAGCAATCCTTCTCTTCGCTGCAGACGACCACGCACAAGACAATGTGCTTGGTTTTGAGCGGCTCCCCAATTCGTCTCTGAAGCATCTGGCCTTTGATTTCTGTTACCATTTTTTTTGGACTTACACCTCGCTAAAAAAGTTTCACTTCAAAAATGTGTGTGTGGCTTGGGTTGATGTGAAATATGGATTATTCAATAGGTGCTTTATATAAATAATATAAATAGAGAGGGAGACAAAAATAAAATATTCAATTTAATTTAAATGTAAGTAAAGACATGCACTTTCAATTTTTTCATATATCCCCCGCTAGATTTAAACGCATGCCGCAAGTTGATTAAAAACAAAAATAAAAAACCAACTCAAAAAACTTCTGCCATAAGATTTGAACCCGGGTCCTCATTTATGATGGTCAGGGCCCTCACACACTGATTCAACAAGCCTTGCGACCTGCCGTTGCTTAGTCATGTATTTAGAGTAGGCAAAAAAAAAAAAAAAACCAGTCCCTTCATTGTAATGGAAAAACATATTGTGAGTTGCTAGCAGAGGGACGACAAATTACATTTTTATTTTTGACCTGATACATTTTACATGCTAAAGAATGTATTACATTTCATATTATTAGTAAATTTATATAAAAAAAAAACTCCAATTTGATTAAAAACAAAAAAAAAAATACAACTCAAAAAGTGCATTTACACACTGAGCCAAAAACCCTTGCGGGTGGACGTTGCTTAATCATGTAATAATAAAATTTGTCTGGTTATGGGAAAGTAATGGCTGGATATCGGAGTGCTAGCAACAACAACATGGAAATTGTGAAAATGTTAGCTTAGTTAACGGAACATAAAGAAACTTTAATTGAATTCTACTTTCAACAAAGCTGTCATTGAAATTTATTTACTGGAAAGATGGTTACTAAAATATATTTCATTGTAAAAATATTCTGCAGCACTTGCTTATTTTATATTTCCAACTTGATTAAAATTTTTTTTTTCGGTAACTACTTAATTGTTTCTATTTTCAAGTTTCATTCCACAAAACAAAGGCTTTTAAGCAAAGATCCAATTTTGTCACTCAAATTACATAGCTTTTGACAGTAGAGGGTAAATAAATTTTAGTACTGCAAAATGCGAGGGCAAAGAGAACCTCATTTCAACATTGCACAAGAACTGTCAAAAATCTTACACAAGCCTAGGGCAGGACTAATTGTGTAAATAAATATTGTGGAATGCTGTAAAGATTTAATTATTTTCTTTTTCTTTACGCATGAGTAAGAGAGAGATTAAAATGCTTAACTGATTGTACTGATTCGTGACCGAAAATAAAGTTTACTCATTTATGAAATAATAAACAAACAAATAAGACAGTAGACAGATTGCGCTCAGACAACATTTCATGTGGCAGACCTATACACACATATTGCTGTGTAATATTCATATATCTTTGCTTTGCTTAGCTGCTGCGAATAAGGGTGGAAACATTAAAATATTTCGAGACAGATTTTATATGAATGTTGTTGTTAAACACATTGTGACAGTACGCCAGCAATATGAGTGACCACTAATATGTTTACTAGTAATGATTTCTATAATTTTTATTGCCGATGCTGCACTACTGTGCACCAGTGACAATAGAGTGTCGCTTTGTTTCCTTCCTCCTTCATATACATTATACATAGTAACTATGTATGGGTGAAAATATTTTTTTAATTTTATTGCTGTAGGAAGCTCTTTGCTTTGCATTACTATTGCTAACAAGGATGAAAACATCAGAAAACATACAACATTTTAATAAGAATGTTGTTGTTGTTAGGAACATTGTGTCAGTACGCCCGTAATATGAGTGACCACTTATATGTTTATTAGTAATGATTTCTGTAATTATTAATGCCGATGTTGTACTACTATGCACCAGTGACAATGGGGTGCAATAGTGTAGGCTTCGATGACAACTTATCATTGATTTTATTATTCTCCTTAAAACTAAGCTTAACCTAACATAGTATAATAACAGTACATGCAGTATATTGTTATAAGAGCATACATTACATTAAGAGTATGTACTACTACAATAGTGAATTGCTTTGTTTCTTTCCTACTTCATATACATTATACATATGTCGAATCGTTATTGATCATTTGCATTTTTCTCTTTTATTAAATACCATCACTATTATTTAAGTAAGATCAGTAATGAAATGTACAACTAAAAAAAATAATCCCCAAAACAAACGAGAGGTACAGAGTGTTCTTTATGTTTATTGTTCTCTTTTGTCCTCTTGCTATTTGTGTCTTCTGTCAAAAACAAACACGCGGTTTTGCAAGCCCAGCAGATTTGTCTGTTCTGCGTAGTCCTCGACAATTCGTCAGAAATATGACTGAGTGGCGCCAAGAAGACGCTTATCAATTCTGTGTGTGTGGTATTGTGCATGTTTAATTTCGAAACTCAAGGCAGTCAGAAATTAAAACTGCATTCGAGATGTTGTGTAACGATAAGAATGACGGTGCCGAGAAAGCGCAACAGCGACATCAGAAGTGGAATCGCCTCCACACCAAGCCATTTCCGACGATCGTTTGAGCACACTTTAGGAAATATCACTTCTGCGGAAAAATGGGTCACAAATTCGCCGACTGCCGTTCGAGGAAAAACAATGCCAAGCCTCAACAATGATCTAACCCAAATTCCAGCCGTCCATCCGACGCAAGGAGTGTTGTAATTACTTGTTTCAAGTGCGGAGTTCCTGGCCATCTTGCATCGGCTTGTACTGGACGACGGGAATCCGCCATCCAAGGTAGAATATATATGAAGCGTGTAAACTTATGTCATGTGGCCAACCCAATTGGTGCTCTGATTTCATCCGGCGAGTCGTACCCATTTTACTTTGATTCAGGAGTCGAGTGCTCACTTACAAAGGAATCTGTATCTCATCGACTTTCGGGCACACGCATCAATAATGTTATAGTTTTAAAGGGTATTGGAGATAATACAGTAACAAGCACTTTACAACTTTTGTCAAATGTCATTATCAGTGGATATTCCCTTGAAGTTCTTTTCCATGTAGTTCTTAACAGTTACATTAGTTATGGCATTATAATTGGTCAATTCTTAACTCAGAATTTTGATGTTAAGATAACAATTAATACGCTCGAGCTATATAAAACAAAATCAGTGTACACCCTTTCTGCTTTGAATAATGGTAATTGATACCGAGCTGTATGGTGTGGATAAGTCAAGCTTGTTAAAGACTTTGAATAAAATTTCAAACGCATTCATAGAGGGGTTTCCGAAAAGCCGAGTCACCACTGGTGAGTTGGAAATACGCTTGATTGATCCTAATAAGACTGTGCAAAGGCGACCATATCGGCTTAGTATCGAGGAAAAGGAAATTGTAAGAGACAAAATTAAGGAATTGTTGGTGTCAAATATTATCCGCCCTAGCTGTTCCCCGTTTGC